>VZTB01011851.1:184144-196666 GCA_013397245.1 Thryothorus ludovicianus | reverse complement strand
CCTATGGGACATATTACAATGAGATGTAATTGATGGTAGATGACTGAAATGAAAAAGTAAAAAGAAAATGTCTAATCTTTCTCGTGCAATATTTACTGCAGTAACCACAGAAAGTATAGTAAAAGCAAAATACAAGAAAAACTACAAAACTTCTTTATATCTTCTTAAAAAACAAAGTTTTCTGTAGGTGTAAAACCTACCAATTTTTGTAGTTTATCTCATCAAGCCCCACTCTAAAGTAGAGAATTTCTTTTTCTGGTCAAATGTGTTGGACTAGATGAGACTTTGATAGGAAGTGTTTCTTTTTCTTGTATAACCAAAGAGGAGAGACACGACAACAGAGTATTAATAGGCATTGCAATGAATGCAGTCACTGCATAATATGTTTCCTGTAAATGCTTAACAGAAATATACAAGCTGAATCTCAGTTAACAGGAATTCCTCAGGCTCAGTCTTACAAGGTCTTAGTGAGATTTACATGGTGTAACAGTGTGGAGGGGTGTAAAAGAGTCAAAACTTGTCTCTATTTACATCATTACTTTCTTTTAGTTATACAGAGACACTTTATTCCTCATAACATTAATAATCACAAGACTTCTTTTGAAGATAAGTCCAAAATCCTGATCAGTCTCTTCCTCAAAACACAGCTACCTTTTAAAGATGAAATCTTACTACTTCATGGCTACCCTCACCTAGAACTAACCTTGTGAACTGGGAATCCTCCCTTTCCCAGTTCTTCTTTGCCTAGTAGTTACTGAAAACTAAATATGTTTTATTCTTTGTGAGTTTTTGGGTTATGTTTCTTGGGTTTGGGTTTGGGGTTTCCATGTGCTTGGTTAGGTTTGGGGTTTTATTTTGGTTTTGTTTTGTTTCTTTGCTTGTCCCCTCCCTTTCGAAGTAACCATCTTGGATTTTGGAAAGTGAATTTCCATCCAAGTCTATTCTGTTATTTCTGTCAATTTTTGCTCACAGGAAATGTAACAGTTGCTCTATGTGTACTAGCCCTGATTCTTAGCTATTTAGAAAACAGTCCAAAAGAAAGAAATATTAGACATAAAGTGTTAGGTTTACGATTGTTTTGGGTTTGGTTTTTTCCCCAGAAAACTGCTCTTTTCTTTAACTTCTCAAACTTCTGTCTGGCATTTTCTAAACAGAAATGTTTCCAGAGATACAGTGTGCTATATATGCAGCGTGAAATTAATTAAAATCTGAGACATGCACTCTGCACAGATGCTTTTCATTTGTGAAATTAATTGGTCACATTGGAAATGCATTGGATTCATGCTGGGAGGTGTTGGTGGGATTTCGACCCGAAGGAACTGGAAAATATCAGGTCTATATATCGATGCTCGAATGTTAATAAATACAAACCTAAGGATTGTGTTTAGAATTGTTGGTTCATAAATGTTACACAATTGTTTACATTTTCCTGCTACTAGTCACGGAGTATATGTGACACCTATGGAGAAAAGAACACACTTTAAAAAATAGTTCCAGTGAAAGGGAGTGAAGATAAAATCTATTTAGTAGTATAAGCGGCTTCTTGGAAGGTAAGCTAACATGCATGGCTTCTTGAAAACTATTATAAAGCAATATTTGTTGTCTTTATAGCTATTTTTGGCCTAGTTTTCTGGTGCTGTAATGTACTTCACCTACTTGGTTACCTGGTAGTATTCATCTTATTGCAACATAATTATTTCTTCTTTCTTTCCACCTACAGATTACTCTACTCATAATTTCAAATTCCTTTTTTAACTGACTGTCCTGGTTTCAGCTGGGATTGAGTTAGTTGTTATCTGTGTAGCTGGTACAGTGTCTTTTTGGATTTAGTATGAGATTAATGTTGATAAAATACTGATGTTTTAATTCTAAATCAAAGTCTTTCTAGTGTGTAACACTCTGCCAGTGAGCAGGTGCACAAGTAGTTGGGAGGAAGCACAGCTGGAACAGTTGGCCCAAAGTGGCCAATGGGATATTCCACACCACATAAGGTCATGTTCAGAATATAAACAGGACAGAGTTAGATGGGAGGAGCCAATGATTGGGAGTTGAGCTGCACATCACTCATTGGATGGTGAGCAGTTGCATAGTTCATCATTTGCAGTACATTCATGTTACATTGATAGATCTTGAGGCTGCAAGAAGTTAATGACTGCCTCTAATGTGATAGGGGTACATGGAAGATATTTTTGGATTGAAGCCCAAAAATTTTGCTGTAAGTCTCTCCATCTCTTGAAAATACTATTTTTAGTTAATTCCTTCAGTCTCTCTTCATCTCTTGCAAAGCCCATTTCAATTAATTATTTCAGGTTTCCTTTCTCTCTCAGCTTTTATTTATTATGTCATTATGATCTTAGACTGATGCATTACATCATGCAATACAAAATAAGTATAATTGAGTTACCTTAGGGATAGTAGTAGCAATGCTATAGTGGAAGTTAGATTGGCTGTTACACTATAAATATTTGAAGCGTTATTAATATCACGGCAATTTCTAGTCTCATTTGGAAAAATATTGAAATGTAAGCTGAAAATATAGCTATAAATCTACATAAAGGGAAAATACTCTGAATTTATCACCTTTTCTAAAACCTGTCTAGGGAAAAATTTTTTCCTCTGTGTAGAAAGATAAATTTCAAACCAAGTTTTTGCTCAGTTTTATATTTCCTGAATTCTTTGAAGCTTTGTAATGTTTATTTTTTTCTTGGGTTATGTCATAGGACAAATAAGATCTCATACTCATGGTCTTCTATAGCATGAGAAAGATTTTTTTAATTGGAAAATTGAAGAGTATACCTCTATAAAAAGGGAAAAATAAGAATTACTACCTTATAAATTAGGTAATAGGCTGAGTCTGTGTAAAATACCATAAAAAGTACACAGAACATTTATAAACTACCCTTTAGTCTGTTAAGAAAAGGTTGAATTCTCACAAATAAATCTTCCCCTCTACATTGTATGTAAAACAACAAAGTTCCCATTCTCTCTCTTAAAGAAGGTAGATAAATCCAGACCACAATATCACATAAATATCAGAGAAATAAAACACCTCAGGAGGAAAATGGGCCAAAGAAAACTTGACTGAGGCCAGAAGCTAATCTAACTTCAGCCCAGAAAGACTGAATTACCGCGTTGAAGTTTTCTTCCATTCCTTCCTTCCTTCTTATTCCTCCTTTTAAACATTGTGCACATTATTTTAGAGAAGAAAACAGTGTAACTACAGCTAAAAAACTCACACATATTATTTTCTAAGGATGAGATATTAAAGTTGCATCTGTGTTATCTTGGCATGAAGGCGTTTGCATTCATTGGCGTAATAAAAAGTTTAATGGGCTAAAACCCCCACAGGAGTTTTAACAGAGACAGGCCTTTGGGAAAATAGATGAAAATAAAAAATATTACAAAGGAAATAAATCTTGAAAAGCATTTGGGTTGTGTCTCTGGTGCTCATGTAATCTTTTACAGCCTTAGGCTGAAAATATTTATACAAAAATATAGTAAGTATTTGGAAATTTTTTTAACAGAATTTTGTATCTTATCCATAAAAATAATGCATCAAAATAATGTCTTTAAAAAGAGATATAATTGAACACATCTTTGTAAAGATGTTTTTAGACTAGCTTTCTACAAGGACAAAGTTATCACTCTGCTGCATTATTGAAAGATCAAATATTTATAAGTTTAAAATGCAACTGTAACTATCAAATTCATGTTCAGCCAATAAAGGAATGACATCATTATAACAGATCAAGTTTTAAAGAGGAATGTCTTTCTCTTCAGTGAAAATACGAAAGCCAAGCAAATCGATCTCTCTGAACCAAGTAAACAACTCTGCCAGTACTCTGTTCATGTCTTTGAAGTAAAATCCTAAAAGTGTCCTCTCAGGACACTGAGGCTTGAGGAAGGAAGATGGTTTTGTGTGGTCCTGTGCATAATGCTTATTGCAGAGATTTGACTACATCTAATGGCTAAATTACTACCAGGTTTTGCCAGTCTCACAACTATTAATTCGAAGTATTTGTTTGGTACCAGAAAGAACTCAGGAGTGATTCACCACTTTGATCATATAAGATTTATTCTGTAACAAAGCAAGAAAAGGTCCAAATTAACAGGATATACACAAACAGTGTGATCTGCATATGAGCCCATGGTTTTAAGATAACTGATAAAGGCATAGCAATGTTCTGATGCCCAATGTTAAACACTTTGAAAATTGTAACAATTATCTGTGAAGAATTGTATTGTGTCTACAGATTACTGGCAGAGAATATTGTTCTTTGTTTCAATTATAAGCAAAATATTTCTAATAACATATTAGATATAAATTATTATTTCAAGCAATATTATTTAAAAATTATCTATCATTAAAAGCATTGTGATCAGTATTTTTCACATGTGATCAGTATTTTTCACCAAAACTTTTCTTTTTCATCTCAGTATTTCATTCTAATCTCGGGGAAAAAAAGAATTATTAAGCATGCAAAAAAGGTAGGTCTATAATGATATGTACTTGCTGTGTGACTGAGCTGTGGAATTGGACAAAGATTTAAGTAAGTAATGATTATTATCATTTCTGACACATAAAATTCCTCTGTAAGAAAAGAATCCACTTTTCTGTAAGATAATCATTGCACATAAGTTTCCAAAAAAGAGGAACATTTACATGTGAAGAAGGCTTTGTATAATATAATACCTTCATTTACCTGTGCACATTATAACATCATCCCTTAAAATATATACAAATATGAAATGAGAGCATAGGACAACCCAGATATGACAGAAAAATGTTAGTGTCAGTGAGCCAAACTTCTCTTTCCAATGAGCAGCAGAATTTGGGATGTTGCTGCTCTGAGTCACATTCACCTTCTAGTTAAAAAACAGTAACTATTTGATCACCCAGGGGGTGTGCTTTTTCCTGATTTTATTGGTATGGAAATACTTCTCAGGTTCTCCCTCCTGAAGTTTATTTTATTCTTTATGTAAAGAGAATTTGTCAAACCTGTTTTCTTAAAACTGGTCCTATTTCCAGTAGATATGGAAACTGAGCTTAAAATTGGCTCTTTTTATGCCTCTTTCTATTTTAAAAAAGATAACTTTCTTTCTCTCCTTCAATTTTTTACTGACAGATGAAAGGTGATTGGAAATAGCCAGCATAAATTTATTGAGATAAATCATGCTTGACTGTGCTTGACTGTGTCTGGAATGCTCTGTCCAGTTTTGCAATCCAAATAAAAGAAAAATACTCATAAACTGGAATTCAGCCACCTGGCATGGTCAGCATCTAATTGCAATCTTCCAATACTTTCAGGGAGGTCATCAAACTGTTAGAGCCAGGCCATTTACCCACATATGAGATAGGTGGATAAGTGTTAGAAACCCTGACAGGGTGACAGGGGGAGTTCAGACTGAACATAGGAACAAAAATACACTCTGAAAATCAGTAAGCATTGGGACAAGTTACCAAGCCATTTGTGTAGTCTGTCATTAGAGGCTTCTGAGAGCTGGGATGATGAAGCCTGGGTAACCTGCTCTATGGTCAGTGTTGATGAGAAGGAAGAGGAAGGAATTGCCCGTTTCTCAGGATATGAAATGTCACATTCATCTGCTTTGTGACAGCAAATGGTACTATTTATGGGATACAGTACAAACCTCTTCAAAGTCCCAATCAGAGATCATGGAAAAGCAGGCAAGGGGTTGGGGTAGGGGTGATGACAACAGGGGGAAGGGAATGATGGAGGGGGGAACACCTGGGGGTACAGGACACGTCGCTATTTGCACCCAAAGGCCCAACTATATTTTGCTGCAATCACAGCAAAGTAATAAACATTAAAAATAACTGTAGAAGATTCATTAATAAAATTATTCATAATAAAACTAGAACTAGTTTTTAATCAATTCTTTCTTCATGCTTGGAAAGAAGGTTCCAATAGAACAGATTTTTGGAGATGAAAGAAAGAGACTACTTTTCAGTGTTCTCATCTGAACGTAAGATGAGTCTGAATTCCATAATTTAAAATTATACTTCATCACCACAGGTACCTATCTGTACCATAGGTACAGGCAGAAAGCAGTCATAATATTTGAGCACAGCAAGATTTGAAGAGTAGAGTTATTATAAAACAAGATTTTTTTTTCTCAGTATTAGCACACCCATTTTCTAAACAACAAAGTCTTCACCTTGTATATATAAATGAGAATTCAGAGGACTACCTAGAAAATTATGGCTCAATGAATCTCTTCCAATTTCAAGTGCTGCTTTGAAACTGTTCTCAATGACAAATACAACCTTGAATATGTACTAAAATGAAACAATAAAAACGAAACAAATCATGATCCTTGCAGCCATATACACAGTAGCTCATGGCCATTTTCTCATCTTCCTTTAACATTTTCTTCATCCTGGCAGTATAAAAATGATAGCATAGGTGTCGTCTCTCCAGATAAAGTTTCTGTTCTCTGGGCTGTTAGCAACAGCTGCAAAATACAGTCTGAATGGTCTATCATCTCTAAGTGCTGCAAGACTGATTTCAGTGCTGCCATTCTACCCACTGAATCACTGTCTAGCTCTCTTGTACTTAGTATTTATTTTCTAGTTTTTGGGGTAGCTATAAGATTGCTTCATAAGAGCTTTTTTTGTTTGTCCTGGCAGCATCCACAGCCATCCAGGTAAATGGGGCTGAGGTTCATTTGACACTGGTCTGGGGTGTTGTGTACCGACTTTATGCAGTTGTGTTATGCTGTTAGGATGGCGTTCTCCACTCAATGCTTCTCTGCTGAATGTGATGAAGAACATGTTTGTTACAGCAGTAATACAGTTACTCATCCATGCTGATGGAACCAACATAATTTCTCCATGCTGATGATCTGCAGTCAGAAGCAGTGGCCTTCAAAGATACTGACAGATCTAGAAACTTTGACAGACTTTACCAGTAGGATTGAATAGTTGCTTATGTGTGCTAAGTTCAGTTATTCATCCTCACTACCATAAGGCTAAAGTCTCAACAAAACTTGTCCAAGAGTATCCCCATTCTCATCCACAAGGAGGTCCCAAGTCTACAACTTTGAAGGGAGATCTTTCTCTTCAGTTATTAGGGTATTTGATTTCTTGTTCCTTGTATGAAGAGAAATTATCTCAGGATGGTAATCCTGACACCACATAAAGCTTAAAAATATCCCTAAAAAATGTAGGAAATATACATTTCCAGAGTATGCCAGAAAAAAGGTATAGTTACATGGAAGAAAATCTGGATACATCATAAATGAGAGAGATATATCCCTAGTATAACAACATAAATAAAGGTAAAGGTTTACAAAGCATATTCTGCAGAGGGCAATCATATATCTTTTTTTTTTGTCTAATTGAGAAAGAGCTGAACAGTTCCAAGATTCTTATTCTGACTTCAGGATTCACAGGTAGTCTAAAATGTGTAGTATATGATTCTCACATCCTGTTTTATTTATTCACTCAAATGGATTTTTCTTCCATTCAAATAATTATTAAAAAAATTTAATTACGAAAACAAACCAAAAAATTCCAAATTGATAATATACTATAACATTTTTTAAAATAATATATTATTTCTTTTTATTCTATTTTCTCGAACTATAGAACTTTCTAAACCATTCTGGAAATGTTTGATAGTTTAACCTTAAGATCAACTGGCCATGAGGATTTATCTAACTTTTAACTCATATTTTCTACATCCTTTTATAAGTTTTTTCTTTTCTAAATAATATTCTACACTCTAATTGGGCCTGTGAGCAACATCCCACATTAATTTTTCTTAACAGTCATTACATTTCAAGTAAACTCTCCTTGCTGCTGTTTGTTGCTATTCTTCTCTTCCTACCATCTGTATTTTACATCAGTTATAAAGTATAATTAGCAAATTATACCTCAACATAAAAGTTGCTTCAATGTTCAAAGGTCAGCTTTAAGTTCACTACTAATGCATGTTTTTCTCAGATAGTGAAATATTTTGAGGCTAGAAGACAATACTGAGGGTTTTTTTTCATGTCTGTGTNGGGCAATCATATTTCATTTTTTTTTGTCTAATTGAGAAAGAGCTAAACAGTTCCAAGATTCTTATTCTGACATTAGGATTCACAGGTAGTCTAAAATGTGTAGTATATGATTCTCACATCCTGTTTTATTTATTCACTCAAATGGATTTTTCTTCCATTCAAATAATTATTAAAAAAATTTAATTACGAAAACAAACCAAANCTTAACAGTCATTACATTTCAAGTAAACTCTCCTTGCTGCTGTTTGTTGCTATTCTTCTCTTCCTACCATCTGTATTTTACATCAGTTATAAAGTATAATTAGCAAATTATACCTCAACATAAAAGTTGCTTCAATGTTCAAAGGTCAGCTTTAAGTTCACTACTAATGCATGTTTTTCTCAGATAGTGAAATATTTTGAGGCTAGAAGACAATACTGAGGGTTTTTTTTCATGTCTGTGTGTTTGTTGCATGGTAACTAATCCTCCAGGAAGTATTTCAAGGTAAAGTAGAGATAAACCTTGATGTTTTACTCAAATATTGGAAAGAGCATAAAAGAAAAGCCAACAATACCTCAACTCTAGTTAAAACCTGAACTTCTTCAAAAAATGATCATAATTTTTGAATTGGTTAGATAATTATGCACATAATTAAGTGGGTAAAAAAAGTAATGCAAACTTCAAATCAAAGGCCAGAAATAGATAGCCATTTATAAAGCCATAACTTTGAAAAGTTTGATTAAATGTACTTTTCAAGTGGCAAAATGGAATGAATAGAGGTACCACAGGGTACAGCTTGACCTTTATTCCTCTTACAACTGTCAGAAATATTAAATGAATTTGTATGCCACAAATTAGAGGAACTGCTTCTAATTTTGCCCATAGGAAGAAAATGCTAGTTTAATCTGTTCATAGAACATGCAATACAGAATTCAGAGCTTTAGGGAAAGTTATATAACAGAACTGAACTGTGATTTATGATCAGTTAAATACCTTCATACTTCATTAGAATTCTCCTAACATTGTGAAATATTTTGGAGACCTTACTCAGAAATTTTGCAGTGAAGGATTCAACCTGTGGTTAAGATTTATTTGTAAGCATATACATTAAGTATGTGGCTCTTTTTGTACCAGTACATTATTCTTGAAGTATTCAGGGCTCAATGGGAGCTTTCCCTGGATGGACCAAGCTACATTGAAATGTTAATTTTATACATTTATAAGGAAAACAAATATGTTTATTAGCTAGCAAATATAGCTTTCAAGGGTTAGGAATGTTTGAAGTTACGTGTGTTCTGTGCAGGGTAACCCAATTTTTTTTTCTTCATCTCCATATTTCTTTTAATAATATCTGGGCATTTAACTTTCAGAAAAATCTAAAAGTAAAATAAATAAATAAATAAATAATGTCTCTATGAAGCTTCCAAAACATACCTGCACAATTTAAGCCCAGAGGGTAATTATTTTTTGTAGTAATATTTTCTTTTAACATTCTGATAAATGTAATAGATGCAACTGAATGGCGTATGAGTGGAAAGAGGGGATCATAAAGTGTGAGCTAAACTAATTGTTACATCACACTCAGAATGTCAGTGGCATTAGAAGCTTAAAGTACCAAATATTAGTCCAGTGAAATATTTGACTAGGATGGACTTAGTAATAAGCTTGTGGATGGAGAGGGAGAGACAGACAGGCAAATATATATGTTGGATTAAAACATCCATGTACATTAATGTACAGCTGTCATATAAAATAGACTGGTCAATATTTAAAAATCAGCATTTAATAACAAATAAACTTCATCAAATGTAATTTTTGTTTCAAAATATGAATTAAATTTCACTAGATCCTGAAACTCTTGTTTACCTCAAAATTTGCCTTGCTGCTCAAAATAGAACACAATGGAAACTTAATGTCAAAGAATGTCTCACTCTTTGTTTTGGCATAACTGAGAAGATATTTTAGAAAATTTTTTTTTATGCCTATCTGATGTTCCAAAATATTTGCCAATTAGTTTTAACTTTAGAGTTATTATTGGTATTTTTAAAACTGTTGTTAACTCTTGTTACTGTTATTTCAATTTTCTTAATTCATGTTCACTCATGCTCCCATGAAACTTCAATTTCCTCCTGATCTTCTGATTGAATCCTACACTCTTCCACCTCAGAATGAATCTCACGAAAGTCTCTCTCAAAAGTTAAAATAGAATAACAAAAACATTTTTTCCATGTCACAAGTAAATGAGTATTCATTTTCTCTTTTTCTTTTTTTTTATTCCATAAGACTTTAAACACAACTTCAATAACAAACTGATCTTTTAAAATGCAACAGGATTGCAAAAAATAGGTACACAGTGAACTCATCATTATTCTGATTCAGAGGTACTTGAGGGATTAGGATTTTATTGGTTGCAATTACCCACAAGATGCATCCTTCAGTAACACTTTTCTTCTTTAAGTATTGTTCCTTATCAGAAAGGAGGGATATGTATCTGAACTGAAATCCTGTATTTCCATTTACACAGGCTAGATAACCATCTTTCAGTAACAGTTTTCTTACAGGCCTCAAAAGCAGCAGTTCAATCTCAGCTGGGTCTTCCTCAGTTCAGAAATCAATCAGAAGTTGGTAGTTCTTTTCATAGTGTCCACATTGTCAAAGCACTTCTAGTTTCTATATAGAACTCAGGTAGTTGTTCTCTTATTAATGATAATTCTACTTGAGGTGATATCCTGCTCAAGCTCAAAATTAATTTCACTAAAAAGTTATTTATGAACAGGTAATGCTACCTGTGTTCAAAATATGAAACACATAGAACCTACACAATACTGGTTTATTGCCTTTTAATTCTTTGAATAGTTGCATTGCATTTATATTTCAAATACATGTATGCATTAATGTAGGAGAGAAATTTTTCATTATTTTCTTAATATAATGATTTAATATCCTTTTCCTTACCTATTTGTGTTTGAATCCCCTACTTTTATGTTCAGTAGACAAACATCTGTGTTGCACTCCTCTAAATCAAAGTCTCAGCCTAAAAATAAAGCATGAATAAAAATAACGCCTTGATAATGTCCTTATTTGCAAGCAAATTTAGATTATAATTTCCCTGAATGGGTTAGTAAACATATAAAAACAATAGGATAATCATATTGCTATGAAAACTGAGTAGATTTCCGAGGATCAAAACATTGCTGCTGACCACATGTCCAGAAGGAACCAAAATAATCAATTACTTCATTACCACGTGGTAGTTGACAAAGCAGCATTGTCAGGACACCTCGGTCAGAAGGACACATACCAAGGTGTCCAAAAGTCAATTCAAAAAAGTTAGTGAGATTTTTATCTAGGTCCAACCAATTAACTTTAGTTTAATGCCTTACTATTCAGGCATTAAACTAAAATAACACAAGATCTTCTTGAGCTGCCCTTTTTACTGATTCCTATGTTTTATAAATTTTTCCTCTCAGAAGGGAAATAATACCTAGGAGGAATGAAGAGTACTTATTTCCATCAGAAAAGGGATTCTATTATTTATAACACATTTAAAAACAGCCCCCAACACTCAAAAGTAATCATAGGCATTGTCTCCAACTTGAAGTAGATTTGCTTAGAAAAAATATTTAATAATGTGTACTCTTCCTAGGGCAATTTGAAATACAGATGATTAGTCTGTTTCCCAGATGAGCACTCTATACAATCACTGTGAGAGACAGATTCTTCTTATTCTTTTTTAGTCCAACACAAGTTTTTCCTACAGAAAAATGCTATCACTTTATCCATCTAGGGAAATGTAGTATACTCTTCACCACTTTCCAATTCAGGCAGTCTGTTGTCTGCTAGTCTGTTTGAAACTCCTAAGGCACAGGAGGGCACTGTATTTTCATTTCCCATGTGTGAAAGTATTGCATGGTTATGACATAATCACTTAGCTGTGTTCCAAAATAAATGAAACTTTTAATAACATCGTGAAACTATTAATCCTGGGGGTTTTCCTTTTCTCCTTTTTTTTTTTTTTTATTTTCTTCTAGTTATATTCTAAGAAATCCTATAGAATAAGAAGAAAAATGTGCAGATATTAAGAAAACATCTAGAAGAGTTGCATCTAGAGATCTCCTTGCCCATTGCAGGAGGGTTGGACTTAGGTAAACTTTAATTTTCTGAAGAGGATTACAACATATTGTTATAGTAGCCTTAAGTGATAATGAAAGATTTTCTCCTATTTACAGAAAACTTCAATGGAATCAAAACATAAATGAGAACTGTTTCTTATCAGCTTCATTCTAATATCTTATTTTTTACGACCAGTAAATAAAAATTATCAACCCATAACCTAATGTTTTACTACCATTTTATCATTTAACCTAAGAGATTTAAGCTTTATGTAAGTATTGCACTTGTAGGATTAATTTGGGTCTGATTCTTCAAAATAGTCTCTAAAAGTAAAGTTCAAAGTGAAAAAAGTTTTCTCATTTCATGTGTTAAAAAAGAACTTGACATAGGATCACATTCAGTTC
>VZTB01011851.1:101085-183528 GCA_013397245.1 Thryothorus ludovicianus | reverse complement strand
AATACAAGGAAACAAAGAACAATCAACAGAACTGCTTCTTTTCATAGTCTGTTTCAATGATTTTGGCTAGTATGTATTCTGAGCAAGTTTAAAGCTTTTATTATTTCATAACATGTTATATACAGAAGAGTTAAATATTTTGAGCAAAAATATATTTTATTTTTGCATTCACTGAATGCTTTGTCCATCAAGAAGTAGAGCTGAAATTAAACACAAAGTAAACAAAAAACTATAAAAGTAGCAGTTATTTTGCTCTATATATCAATATAAAAATCAAATAATAGCCTTTTCGTTCTCTATACAGCTTGTAGTTTAAAGTCTTGACCACAGGCTGTAAGTAGGATCTTGTGAATGCTAGTCGGGAGCATCAGGAGAATCAGATCTTGCAATAAGTTTGGAATTGAAGATTTGTGTCTGTGTTTCTATCAACAGATCCTTAGGCATACCTCAAGCACATTGCTTCTCCTAATAATCACAATGTCAGTAAAAATTATTACTTAGTTTGAGCTCCTAAATTATGTACTGTATGATAAAACATGCAAAGGAAATATAATTATGTTTGCCTTTCTTGAAGCTGTAGTGCCAAAAGTAAACCTGTATTCAAGGTAACTGTGAATTTTATGTAATAAATTATTATTTATTAAACCTGCCATGCAATACTATCTCATCAATTTATGCAGAGATATCAGCATATCTCCTCTGACCGTTCTTTCTGCCAACATATTTTTAAAAAATAACAAGGACCTCTGTTTGGCCTTCATGTTCATTTTTCAGCAAAATGCATTCACTTCCAGATATGCTATTCCTTTAAATGTCATTCTTTAATTATCATACTCAATGCCTAGCATTTCACTGACAGCATCAGCCATCATAGTGTAATTTACTGCATCCAGAATTGCACAGTGAATTTGTATCCATTAGCAGAGAAAAAAAAAATAAAAAGACATGCTGAACTAGCCAAATCAAATACAGATGGCTGGCCAACCATACAATTGAAAGCAATAAGCATGGCAGACATTGGTGTTTACCCTTCTCTTCCATCCACTCTTTAAAGTTAAGAGTGGATATTAGCTAAGTAGTTGATAAATGGTGTCTGATCTGAAAACCATTATACTAGCACATCAATATATTCCTTTCAGACTAATGCAATACAGAGTGTTACAATAATGTCATGTCAGGCATTAGGTGTTCTGCAACAGAATTCATTCTGGGTACATTCTGTGACTGTAAATAGACAACGTATGATCCAAATATTTGGCTGGGGGAAGTGAATCTTGTGAATTGCTCATGAATGGCTTAAATTCTTGAATTATTTTTATCTACTTAGTACAACTCTATTTAAGTAGCAAATTTAATTTTCTTTTGAGGGAAGGCAGCAAAGGAAGTTTTGTGACTATAAGTAGGGACTTGGTTGCCTGGCTGCTCTTGTGCATACAAAGTTTATATCTACAGAAGGAAATATCACAGTCTAATTTAGGAAATTTATTTTCTTTTTACTTTTATGGCCTACGAGATGCTTTTACCCCTAAAATTATCACATTCAGCATCATAGGTTTTTGTACCTAATTCCAGTGAAACTTTACATTGAAATAGCAGTGACGATGAAAAAGAAGTAGATGAAGTTTCATGTGTGCTTTTTATTTAGTTTACATTGGCCATTGGACTAGCCTGAGACAGATCAGTGACACAAGTGCACATAAAGATATTGAAGGGGAATATTATTTCCTAGTTCCCATATTTCTTATATAAACATGTCATACATGTCATACCTAGAGTTATAAATATCAGTGTTTCAATTTAGAATTTAGTGATTTTCTTATTGAAAATCCAACAGGTATGTATAATCCCTATGAGAAAATGTATTTACATTATTGACAATAAGTCAATGTTGACATTAACACTATTGCCAGTGATGCAAAATTATTAAAAATGTCAGTAAAGTTCTCGCTCTCTATTATACCATAATCAGCGGCCTAAATCTAGCAAGCCTCTTAGCTGTGTATACATTTTTATGTACAAGTCAATGATGGGTCTTTTAATGAGTTCAAGTGGTGTCTTAGAGACTCCACTTGCATTTCAAGATTAAAACTATTACTTAAATGACTTAAAGTAGAACAAAATTTTTGTGTTCCTCTAGAACCATTTTTAGGAGAGCAAAATATTATGGCAATATTGCAGAAAAAATAGCCCAGCTATCTGCAGAAAGCTGAAGCTGCAGAAGGCAAAGTGGATTAAGGAGTTTCCCAAAAGAAATAAAGTCCTCAAAGCTATCAGATATCAAACAAAAGAAACAAAAATTATCTCATTGACCTTACCTTAAGAGGTTTTTAAATCACATCTTTTATCACACCCTCTTTTTTTAGGTGTTTTATTTCTACGGACCATTTTAAATCATCAGAGTCAAATGAAGTGAAATAAGAGTTCTAGTTTCAATTAAGGTGAAGTTTCAGAATACCATGGAAAAATTGAGTCCAGTGTTCCTTTTGCTTTTTAGTAAACTTCTAAATTTTGGATACTGAAACAACTCAGCGATGAGATTTAAAACATATTCTAATCTCTACATTTAATTCTGGAGAGCTATAAACCGATAAATGTATTCTGCAATTAATAAAAAGATTAATTAACATTCAACTAAGAAGCTGCCAACTTTGCGGTCTGAGGATAGAAGTACTTCTTACCATAAGAAATTACTCTTTTGGTTGAAAAGGAGAATAATGTAGTTTCTTCTTTCAAAAATGTCCAAAAACTTTTTAAAAACACATTTTAAGGAGCTATATTTTCAATTAGATTTATTTGTAAGATTCCTAAACACATAAGGACAACCATTGAAGCAAATATTTAAGCATTAAAATATTGAAAATATTTGTGATTTGATATTCAATTCAACATTCAAAACACAAATTGTCTGACATTCTAAAGTTGTGATATTAGCACTCATTCTCTAATTGTTAATATCTGCAATTCTATGGGGGAATGTTAAATTCTACTGAAGAATGTTAAACCTTTGCTACATCTGTTTAAAACTGCCCAAAGAGTGTATGGACAACTGAAATTCAAAACTGGAATCATAAAACTTCCTTCTCAGACGCCTTTCCCAAGAAAAATTATGTCCATATTTTCTTATTATTCTAAAGAAGGTACTTTATTTTTTGCTAATATTTGAGAATTCATTTATGTGCAATAATCTCTTGTGGATGCAGTGAGACTACCCTTAAAGGAAAGTTCTTATCTCTTCTAGTTTCAATTCATTTTCAGCTGCATAAAAACAGATTTTCAGTGAGAAAAAATAAGTAATATATATAGATTTTATGTACATGAGTATTTTATCCAAAATAGTGTGGTTTGTTAATGAATCCTCTAATAGTTCTTACTTGAGGTACATTTGCTCAGTCTGCAGTTTTGTGCAGCCAGACTTGGTAACCTTAAGAGTACTGCATCAGCTGTAAGCAAAATGTTCAAGGACCATATTAAATCTAGCTTAATCTAACCAACTTCTGTTTCAATGCACTCCTGTAGGGCCAAATACTTTTACACAGTAATAAGGACTCATGCTCATTTCACTAGCAGGAACAAGCAGATATGGATAGAATATTTAGATAACCAGTCTTTGGCAATTAGTTTAAAAAGCCTTTTAGTGCACCTGAACTAGTACTAGAGTTTAGAGCAGGGGAGTGAGCTAAGATAGAAAGAAGAACTAGAAGGAAACCCGGTATATTAGCATTTGTGTTTTCACAAATTGGCAAGAAATGTATATAGGAAAGACCACAATTAAGTTTCTCTTTCTTGTTCAAAGAAAAATAAAAGTGTGAGTCTATGCGCTGTTTATTAATAAAATCTTATCTTATCATTCTTAACATTGAATCTGTGAGGAACTCATTTTCAGCAGCTTTGTCCAAGGGCACTGATCACCTTCTTCAGAATACTTTTATTTCCTATATTTTTTTCTTTTTTTTCTACTACGATTTTGGAAGCAACACTCAGAAAATAATCAGTAAACCAAAACATCTGTCTGCAGTTATAGAGTATTTGCTTCACAGCTTGAAGTTTAGACGTAAAACATCTCTTCATTTATGTGTCAACAGCATCAGAAAAATTATATCTACCAATTTACATCTCTTTAACAACTAGACATACTCTGGCTGTCTTCAGGAATACACTTAGAACTATTTCAGTATTCTTGTCAAGGAGGTGACTCTTCTTATAGTTTCTTAGTGTACAGAAATTTTTCTATAACTTTTCTTGAAAGATTGCCATTTGTTCACAATTTTCTGTGCCTGCTATCCTTGAGCAAACCAGTAGTTTTGTAAGCTAGCACAGATGTGTTGCCTCTTTTGTCAGAAATTTAGACACCAAGAACAGTACAAATGGCCTTCAGGATTGGTATAGGCTGTCATAACTCAGCTAAAACACTGCACAGTTCTTAGTATTTCACAACTTAGAAAATGTCTATGGCATATATCACAGATACCTTCATTTTTAGGAAACAAAGTTTATGAGGAAAACTATGATTCTAACACTTCTAACATAAAATATGAGATAATACAGCTAAAGACTACAAATAATAGGTGATGTGTTCATTCTTGTTAGCGTGCTTCCCAGGCTAGTATAGTTTTCAGAATTTTGCTGTGCATTTTCTGCTTCAAACTGGGACATTTGTTGGGAAATGAAATCTCAAAATATATATTGAAATGTTGATTCCTCTCATAATAATCCTCTGTGCATTGGATAACTTTTTTCCTCAAGATGGCTACATGTAGCACTTCAATGTGAATAAAATTAAGGCTAATGGGATAATTCCAAATTATTGAGTCATCTAAATAGTTCCAAATAATTGGGATATCTGAAAACCAGATATTTTGTTCTAAGCCATTCAGCACAGATTTTCTCAGAACCAGCCAAGAGAAACATCTACTTCTAGAACTACTTTTATAGGATGTTAAACTTCCTTCTAAAATACAAGAGTATGATAAATCAGGTGAATTGTCCTTTAAAAGTATCATTCTTCCCTCATTGATTATTCAAATAGCTAGATTCTGTGCAAGCTTTTTAAAAGAGGTGTGTAAATACAATTCAAAAAAGTTGTTGCTCCTTCAAAAGCTAGATATCGTAAATAAAAGCCAGTCTCTTGTTTGAGTTCAGTGGTAAAAAACGCTTGAGACAATACCAAAGTATTTTACTTAATGAATATATCCTTAAGAAACTCTAAAAAAAATTAAAGAATCCATGAGGATTCACAACTAAGAGTCGGAAAGTACTATTCTGTTGGATTCTCTGTATATCACCAATGAATTTGAATGTATGGGCTCTCTTGCGTTAGGTATGTTACTCCTGGCATGTCCAGTATAAAATTTATGTTCTGCCTACTTGATCCAACTTTGAAATTAATTTTAATGCAATGAATATCATTGGATTTTATTGTCACAATTTTTAACTTTAAACTTGTCTTTTCATAAACTAAGTAATTCTTTAAGAGGCTTTTCATCACACAACAGACTGTTCTCTGTTTCTCTGTTTCTGATGAGCACTTTCCACACTCTGGTTATCCTTTTGAATATTGTATAGCAATACAAATTTTTACAGTTGAAACACTTTCATTTAAAGAAATGGGTTTTTTCAGCAGTGACAAATGTTAACTGTGTTTTTTGCTGAACTATTCTTCCCAAAGGTCTTTCTAGGTAATAGGATGCCATGATTACACAAGTCAAGATCTAAAATATATTCTTTCTGACTTAACAAAATCATTATTTGGTTTTCAGGTTTGTTTAGAGCTACCTTATGAACCTTTGTGTTAAATTATTTCAAAAGACAATAATTATTTACATCAGAAAGAAGGAGACTGGAAACACTTAAAAATACTTATTCATGCTAAGTTTTTGAGGCTTCCAAGTTGGAAGCTATAATGGGTTGACCCTGTCTGGATGCCAGGCACACACCAAAGCCTATAACTCCCCTCTGGAGCTGGACAGGAGACAGAATATATAACAATGGGTTCATGACTTCAGGATAGAGAGAGATCACTCACCAAATACTTTCATGGGCTAAACAGACTCAAATTAGAGATTTTAATTGAATTTATTGCTAAAAAAATCAGAGCAGGATAATGAGAAGATATGAGAAATAAAATCTTCAAAACACCTTCCTTCTCTCCCCTCTTTCTTTTCCAGCTTTACCTCCTTCCCCAGAGGCCCAATGAAACAGGGAATGGAGGTGATGGTCAGTTCATCACTCTTTGTCTCTCCTTCTGGTCAAGGAGAGGACCTTGCCCCACTCCACAGTGAGGTCCTTCCCTCGGGAGATAGTTCTCTACGAACTGCTTCAACCTGAGTCCATCCCATGGCAGCAAGACCCCCAAACTACTGCAACGTGGATCACTTCCACGGGGTTCAGTTCTTCAGGGACAGGCTGCTCCAGCATGGGCTCCTCTCTCCAGACCTCCCATGATTTCACAGCCTCCTCTCAGGCATCCCCCTGCTCCAGTGTGGGGCTCCTCCCTGGGCTGCAGGTGGATCTCTGTACCCCCATGGCCTCCCTGGGCTGCAGGGGCACAGCTGCCTCACCATGGGCTGCACCACGGGCTGCAGGGGAATCTCAGCCCTGGAACCTGGAGCACCTCCTGCCCCTCCTGCACTGACCTTGGTGTCTGCAGAGCTGTTCTCACCCTGCTCTTCTCTGGCTACAATTACAGCTGCAGAAGAACTTTATTTGCCTTCTTTTTAAATATCACAGAGTTATCTCAGAGGTGTTAACACCATTTCTAGTTGGCCCAGCCTTGACCAACAGCACTTCCATCTTTGTGCTACCAGGGACTGGCTCTGCTGGACAAGGAGGAAGCTTCTAGCCCTGCTACAAAAGCTTGGCCATGCAAAACTGATACAGAAGCATAGATTGCCTGGATTCCGTGCATAAAAAATTAAAATCACAGATCACCCTACGAAATTTTGAGAGTTAGATCAAAACAACTATATTTACAACATACAATTATCATGCCTCCAGTTCTGATGTTTTAATGAGACATTAATTATGGTGTATTTAATAAAGATATTATATCAATCTGAGCCTAAGTACAGAAGGAGTCCAAGTTTTATAAATTTGAAAACTCTGCTTCTAATTTTTAAAAAAGCAAGAATTCTTAAACTCCATATCTCTGCACTGAAGTATGTCTTTCTGAAGGCCATGTAAAACATATGTATAAAATTTTAAGATGAATGATTTCTTTTACTTAATAGTGCTCCTTTTCTAGATACAATCCTTTCCCTATTGTTTTACATTTGAGAATGTTTTAGACTACAGACAGCATTGGAAGAACAATAAATAAATAAAAGCTGTGCCTACAACTTAGTTTCCTGAATATTGCAGACAATTCTGATTCTATAAAGGGACTTTTATTTATATTAGTAACAGCTGAATTAGGCCATAATATGAGGAAAACTGCTAAATAGTATCACTTTTTTTTTTTACACAAGACTGCATTTTGTCAATACTTTCACATTCTTTGACTAAAGGAAATTAATTTTCCTGAATAAAAGGCACTGGGTTTTGATCTTTTATGAACATATTTAAGTGTAATATCCCTAATAGAAAATAAATGTGATTGAATATAGTTACATGTGCTTATAAATGGATTTGCATAAAAATGTAACTCAGCAAGCACAGAAAAATTTCCACTTTATTAAAAATATTAGATGATTGTTTCATCCTTTATAGAAGCATTTTTGTTACTTTGATGTAGCAAAACCCTCAAGAAAATCTTTTACTTTATGGAACTAGTAGTATTTTAAATTATTTTCTTGAATCATGGCTTAGATTGAATTTACAATAACTAGGGTCATTAAAACCTTTCTGCTTTCCTATTCATTTTTAATTGAAAAATTATGTAGTATTTTCGATTTAAAGTGCAATGAATAGAGGGTTATTTGCATATCAATTTCAATATTAATGAAAGAGCACAAAATATTCATACTTCTTTGTATGAAAACTAAAATTTCAAAAAAATCTAAAATATAAACTATAAGTTATTAGCTATCCTGGGCTTGAGATACAAAATCTTCACAAACCAAATAATATACAAAAAATTTTCACAAGTTAAAAACAAATCAAAAGAAAAAAGATAAAATAAACAACAACAAGGAGAAAAAGGAGAATTCCCAATGTAATTCAATTACACAAACAAAACATCATTCTGGTATCATAGGATTAGAATTGTAGAGGAAGATAAGACTTGTTTATTTTATATATGACGATTGACAGCAGAATCATTTATTTTCTGTAGCCTGGGAAATTAAAAACTTACCTGCAAATGACTCAGTAAATTGTTGTAGTTATTAAATTATTTTTCCTAAATATAACATAATTAATATTGGCATCATCAGTTTATGTTTGCCACTGTTATCTAATTACCATGGGATGCATAGTTCCCCAACCTCACACACAAATTTGTACATGTGAAAACTCAAGAATAACACTGAGGTGAAGTAAAAAACCTTATCTATAACCTACATAAACACATACATATTAGAGATGTAAGTTTATTTGCTGTAGCATGACTTCATGAGGGCTTACATGCATCCCCTTTGTATGAGTTTTCCTTTGAA
Source organism: Thryothorus ludovicianus (assembly GCA_013397245.1). Taxonomy (NCBI): domain Eukaryota; kingdom Metazoa; phylum Chordata; class Aves; order Passeriformes; family Certhiidae; genus Thryothorus; species Thryothorus ludovicianus. The sequence goes on along the minus strand of VZTB01011851.1, from coordinate 174,937 downwards.
TAGAAAACCATTTTGTTATTAAATACAGTTGTATGGATAAATGTATCATCTAAACATATTTTTTTTGTCTTGTTTCTAGTACTTCTGTTATACTCTGTCAAAAAAAGAATTCTGTTTCTGATTCATAATTGCTTCATGCCGATGCAGCCTGATGACATATCAGAGGATGGCATCTGAGGATTATTGTGTAGATGTGTTTGTGACTGAATTCACATTTCTTCTCTCCTAGCTCTGATACACATATATATGTATATTTTTATAATTTATTTTCATCTTCTTCCCTTGTGAAGAGGTCTTCTTTTCAGTCAGAGGAGGAAAGCAAGACATCTTAGACCTTTGGCTCACTCTGTTAACTACGTGAATGAATGGATATTCTGCTACAGATCCCAGGGTTCTGATGAAGAGGATTTCTTAGTATTGACACTGTTTTTCCTCTTTTTGTACTCTGCTGGTGGAAGCTTTTACTTGGTAAATCCCCAAAACTGGAAGGAGCAGGGGCGGGGGGGGGGAAATATATGAAGGGAACATATTATTTTCTATTATAGAAGTATTATTTTCAATCTATAATCTTTTCTCTTAGCACAAAATGTTTTGCTGTAACTTTGTATTACCAGTGATATGCTTTGGTCTTTCCTTTGCATCACTGTATTTTTCTGTCAGCTACTCAATAAGTATACCAACAAAACTGAAATCTGTAGCTGCTTTATTATTCTTGTTGGCTTTCTGCAAGAGAAATGCTACTACCAATTTCAAGCTTTCCAAATCAGCTAAAAGAAGAATTCTTTACTGCAATACCAAACTCTGAGCCCAGCTCCTCATTTTAACTACCAAATGCTAACCAAGAGAAACTACTGACTCCAATAAAAGCAGCTTACTCTGTAAAATGAGTAGTAGCTTCCCAGCTGAGGAACAGAGCAGAGCCCATGCATATGCAACAGAATATTACCCCATATGTTGTCAGACACAACAAATTCTGAGTTCTTCCTCAGAATGTGATGGATAACTTTCCTGAATCCTTAATCTGTAGTGAAATGGAGGTTGCAGAGGGTGTAAAATCGCATATCAGAAACTGAAAAGATCAACAGAAAAGTAAACTGAGTTTCAGAGTCATGGTAGGAAGGAACTAATCAGTGGTGACCCTTTTGAGTTATAGCCTACAAACTAAAGGGCTGTTTTAACAAAAACAAAGCATTTTACAGAATAACTCTAACTCAAGGACATATAATATGGTGTCTCTGAAAATCTGTGTCAACTTGTAAATGAATGAGTGTACATATGTTGAATACAGTCAGCATATTCCACTAATCAGCCACCAGATCAGGACTGAACCAAGTGCCAGCTGAGACACTGTGTGGGTCTTAGCTTTTCTGGATTGGCAGATGATGGTCGGGTAGGATATCCTATCATGTTTCCAGTGACTTCAAATGCTGGAATCTCAAAGATTGATTCAAGCATTAGAGGAGGGTTTTTTTTTGTGAACTAAATTGCTTCCCAAGTTATATGGACTGTACTGAGATGTATGATAATTGTGATGAGGTTAGATATCACAAAGAAGTTTCAGACAGTTGGAAATATAAATGTGGGTAATTAAAACTTGAACCGAAGCCAAACTGGATGTGATTCACCTGCCTAAAAACAAACTTGCCATTTCAGTAACCTGCCTAGCTTCCTATCACCAGTTCAGAGAGAAATTTATCTGATTAGGATCTGTGTCACATCTCTCATTGTTTCATGGCTTTTAAACAACTTTTAGTGTATTGAAAGGTACTAAATATTTAGGAAACAGATGTCAGCATATCTCTATATTTTTAACCTCTTATGTGAAGAAAAAAGAAAAAGAAAAGAAAAGGGAAGTAGTTATAGGTTACTCCAGAATAACCAATGGTAACAAATACATAAATAAGAAATATAAAATAGTGTCAAATTATAATGATTTGAGTATGACTATCTTAGTCATTCTAGTAGATCCAGGAGGTGCTCTTGGATTTGCAGTTCCTGCTGTGCTACTTGCTCTCAGAGAAAAGAAGATGTTGCACTGCAATCATAACATTTAAATAGTTTATATAATTTTTTAAACATTACAGAATAAAAAAATCTATATTTACAATTTAGTTCCAATGAAAGACATTATATGGTTAGTATAGATCTAGATACATTATTTTGTTTAGAATTTCACTGTTTTGAGAGTTTTGTGTCTAAATTTCTTGCAAATTGTGTTAGGATTACGATCAGTGGTGTATTAAAGCACAAATATAAGACAGTCTTGTGACCTCCTAAAAAGGAGAGACTCTAGTAGATAAATTATTCATGTTCATTGATACTCTGTATCTGTAGATTTGCCAATAACTAATTAAAATGCTTTAAAGCCATTATGCTGTTTTAGGCACATTTTGTGATTTCATAAAATGTCATTTATTTAGTGAGTACCATGCTTGTTTGAAAATTCATTTCACAAAGCAACAAGGACACAGCTTCTGCATGTAAATGAATCTCTCAAGAAATATGCCTCAAACTAGTTTGACCTACAGTGAACAAGACACAATGTTTTACCTCTACCTACAATAAAAGTTATTGTAACAAGGCAAATTCCAATGATGAATTCAATATGGCTTAAAAAAAAAAAGAGAAAGAATAAAGCAAAAATAAAGAACATTTGTTTATCTTTACCTGGGAGCCTGTATGTTACAGAAAATGGGAAATTCAATTATGCTGTGAAACACTTCCAACTCTCAAAAATAAAAAAGAAGAAGAAAAAAAAAAAAGGAAAAAAATAAAAGCCTCCGCATTCATCTAATGAATTGTGGTTTATGTTTTCAGGAAGGACATTTATATGATAATGGTTTCCTTCATGTACTATTTTAATCTTAAGTGGTTTGCAACAACAATAGCTAATTAATCTTCTAAGCAATCTTAGGAATTAGGAATTGATTTCTTCATTCCACTTGTACAGAAAGAAGACTTGGAATCAAGTAGCTTAATTTACTGAAACTGCAGCAATTTACACAAGGATTAATTTGGCCAGAAAAGATGAAGACCCAGAATGTCAAATGGTTATAGGACCTATGACATACATGACTACAGTATGTAAGAAATAAGTATGTAGTTTTGAAAGGGCATTTCAGAATACAGAATTAGAAACTTGTAGAGAAAAGTTGGACTGAGATTCACAAATAGGCAAGACAAAGGAAAGGTCTAACATTGACTGAAGTTTATCTCTTCAGGAAGCAGCTGCCTCATTTTTCAAAACAGCCTCTGTATTATAGAATGTATGTGGGGAGTAGAAACCTAAATAAATCTTAATCTCAAGAGATTTGGATTCATGGCCAGCACTGTGCTCTAATGCAAGCCAAAAGAGGAATAAAATGTAGTCCCTTCATCTTAGTTGATATTCAACATTTTGCAGCTAGAAATGCCAAATTCATAGGAGTTGATTTTGAATAATAATAGAGATTCTGATAATGCAGTCCAATGAGGATAATTTTTTGCTTGGATGTCAGGTTAGCTTAGATGGCTCCTACAAGCTCGAAATTGTGGAATGTGAAAGGGTCTGCTTGAAGAGCTCTGATTACGAAGTTTGTTTACAAGTAGACTGAAGAACAAAGCTGTCATTTATATGCGTCTGATTTTCAGCTCACTAAATTGCATTTGGCTAAGATTGCTGTTCAGTACCTGACACACAAGGTGAGATTTAGTTACAAGTAAAAACAAGTTATTTTAAAAGTCTACATATAAATACCTATACCTGAGCTAAATATCCAGGTCTAAGGAATAATAGATGCTTAGTTAACATCTCCTGTCCCTGTCCCCCATCCCCACCCCCCCCCCAAATTAGTTCACTCTAAAATCAACCTCTATAGCTTCATTTAGCTCCTGAAGACATCTATTCCCAAATAGAAAACTCAGCAGGACACTTAAGGCATTAATACAGTTCTAGTAGGAGTGACACACACAGAGCCCATGTGAGAATACAGAAGAGCAAGCAGACACCTTTAGCTGGGAGACCAAGAGTCACTTCAAACATTATTAGCATGCCCACATAATTCAGTATCTGGTGTTTAATCAGAATAATTATTATTTTTTTTTTCAGAAATTTCATTGTTATTGATTGTGTTGATTAGATTTTACTGTGTGTAACAGATACTTAGTCACCTAGAACAACATCAAAATCTGTTGGTAAATATTATTTTTAGGTAATAAAAATCCACCCTAATGGACACATTCACTTAAAAACTGTAAGTGTTGAAGGAAATTTTGGGTGAAACACTTAACAACAAAGTGTAGTTTCTGTGAATAGAGTTTGGCGCCTATAACACCTTACAAATCCAACAATTAGCTTTACCAAAAGACCAGTAGCAAGTTGTTGCTGGGAAAACTGCTGAGCTGTTCAATTTGAACTCACTTTATGGAGTTTAAATCCAATCAGGATTGATTCATCCATTTATTAATGGCATTTAATTAACTGGCTGTCAATGAACTATGTATTGAGAATCCATATCAGTAATACAGCAGATAATCAGCAATACACTCAGTTACAAAATGTTAATAAAACCCTGTTTTTTCTGCTAAACTATCTTATATATCTAATCCCAGAAGACCACAGTCACACACACTCATATTTATATGCAATCTTAACCAATGTGGTTTACATGTACACCCATCCCAGTGTGGGTGCAGGTTTCCCAAGCACAGACTCTCCTGTGGAGATGTGGGTGCTCCAGCTGAGCATGTATGCTTGCCACTGCCCATGCCCAGCTAAAGGAAAAGCCGTGGGCAGAAGCAACAAGCAGCCCCACATGCATCCTGGGGAATTCTGCCCCTGTGCTGCTCCTCCACTCTGGTCACTGTCTGGGTGAAGTCTGGGAGTCCAACTGGAAGGTGCTGGGCCTGGCCCAGGCAAGAATTCAAGTGCATAGTGATATCTGGCAGTGCCCAATCAGGGTCACTGCTCCTAATCTCATTTCACGCTTCTTTCCCACCCTTTAAAAAATTTCATGTTTGCTTTCAGTTTCACCTATTTTTAGTGTCGTCCTGTAAATCCCTGGTTTGACCTTGACTGTCTGCAAAGCTCCTAGATAGCCTTTCTCTCTCTTCATCAGCAGAATGAGGGGATAAAATAGGGTGGGAAAACTCCTGGATTGAGATAAAACAGGAAAATTACTTTCCAAATTACAATCATTGGCATAATGGACTCTGTAGGAGACTGTTGTGTGCCTGGTGAATGGGACGGCAGATGGAGACGAGAGATCTCTGAAACTGGATCTTAGAACTTCGGTTTTATTGCAAAGGGCGTGGGTGCAAGCTAGGACTTTGCTTAGAGCTGCCAGCCGAAGCTCAGAGCAGACCCAGGTGGGGGTGAACAAAAGACTGAGGAGCAAGAGATAAGAGCAGATAAGAGCAGGAGCAAGAGAGCAAGGAAAGGCAGGAATAAGAGTAAAAGAGCAAGAGCAGGAAAAAGAAGAGAGTAAGAGAGCGAGGTCCTTGTTGCAATGCAATAAATCCTCTTCTATGTTGAAAATTCTAATTTCCACTAACCGATCTATTACAAAGTACAAATTCTATGGCATTTACATACAGCCTATAAGAATCCTTACATTGTCATACTTATCAGCAAGTAGAGGGTCTTGCTTAGCTAAACAAGAGGGGATTACTTTCAGCCGGACATACCAGCTTTTCAGTTGTTCAGCAACTAAGGTTTTGATATGTCAAAGATTGCCTTCATTTCAATCTCGTTTACAGTTTCCATATTCTTAAAGTCTTTTGTCAGGCAACCATATTTATAAGGCTTTCCAGTTTCATCCTTCCCAACAGGACTCATTTTGGGAAAAAAATTAAAATAAGTTTGGATGCTGAGAAGCAAAGACAAAACAATATTTTCTTCCATTCTCCCTTTCTGAACGCTCAAATTAACACCTCCATTCCTGACTGCTCATTTTTTCCCACTCCCCAAGCAGTGCAAGGGGATGGAGAAATGAGGGAATTATGGTTAGCCCATGAATTTGTCTTTTCCTCCTCTCGTTTTCTTCCTCTTTAATCATGGGCAGTTCATGGGCTTCAGTTTCTTTCTCAGGGGTCAGGTGCTCAATGTGCTACATTGTAGATACCTGCTCAGGTACCTGGAGCACCTTCTCCCCTTCTTCTTTCTCTTGGTGCTCACACTTGTGTTCTGTAAATTTTTGGGGTTTGCGTTTTGCTATTCTCACTCCTTTTTCCTCTCAGTTATTTCCTGTGCTTTCTTAACCACTGTGAATGCTTGGACACAGAAAACATAGACAGCAGACACAAAAGCTGGTGGCCACTTCCATATGGACATGATCATTTGAGGTGATCAGGGTGCTTTTTTCACTCAAAAACAAGAGGTTCTGGGCAAACACCCTCCAAACAATATGTTGGATGTGCACACACTGTTTACCTACAACATAACAGGTGTTGTCATCCATGACGTTTTTCAAGGGTGGACCATGTTGGCATTCTCACATTAACTGAGACAAAAGTCACGACAGAATGCACGAAGGTTCAGTCTTTGCTACTTGGTATCACTAAACTTGAATAATTTGTTTGTGTTGCTGAGATGGTAATTATACCTTTATCCTACAACCTGCTGTTGCACTAAGAATATGTCTTAATATTTCCCCAGTATCTATGAGTTAATACAATGAAAACTCAAACTCAGGTCATTTCAGTTAGAAATGGGAATGTATGCCTAGAAGACACAAGATGAAAAAATCTTAATGTACTGTGATTTAAAAATATATTGTTCCAACATATAGAATTAGAACAAGAAAAGTAAAAATTAAAGAAATTCACACTTACAAACTCAGTGAATCACAGAAAAAGTTTATCCCACATATAAAACCTATAGAACAAGAAAATCTAATTCCATCTCTAGGCAAAATCATATTTCCCATCTGTTTCTTACTTATTTTCCCTAATTTTGCAAATTCTCATCTTGAGAACAATCAGGTAGTTTTAACCAATTAGTCATTCTGATTTGTTATAAAAAGTGGTCTGGAAAGGACTTTGAGAAGGCATATATTTTATCTCTCTAACCCTCATCCACTTATGGATGTCACAATCTTCCTCCCAGCAGCGTATGCTAGCATTTAATTATCATTACTGTTGTAATTTTTTTCTGAATGTCTAACTGGAAATTTTCTTTCTGATTTAAATTTTCTGCACTTCTCCATAGAATTATGGTTTGAATTGGAAGGGAGTGTAAAGATCATCTAGTTCTAACCCCCTCACTATGGACAAGAAAGTCACTCACTACATCAGGTTGCCCAAAGTCACATCCAACTCTTCCTGGCATGGGGAATCCACTACTTCCCTGGACAACCTGTACAAGTGCCTTGCTTCCCTCATAGTAAAGATTTTTTTTCCTAATACCGCATCTAAACCTACACTCTTTCAATCTGAATCCATTTCCTCTTGTCCTGTCACCACATACTTTTTTTGTAAAAGATCCCTTTCCATCCTTTTTGTATGCTCCTTCAGTTACTGAAAGACTACAATTAGGTCACTCTGGAGCCTTCTCTCCTCCAGGCTCAAGGATCCCAACTCTGTCAGCTTTTCCTCATAGGAGAGATGTTCTGTCCCTCTAACATTTTTTTTAGCCCTCCTCTGAACTNGAGGGGATTACTTTCAGCCGGACATACCAGCTTTTCAGTTGTTCAGCAACTAAGGTTTTGATATGTCAAAGATTGCCTTCATTTCAATCTCGTTTACAGTTTCCATATTCTTAAAGTCTTTTGTCAGGCAACCATATTTATAAGGCTTTCCAGTTTCATCCTTCCCAACAGGACTCATTTTGGGAAAAAAATTAAAATAAGTTTGGATGCTGAGAAGCAAAGACAAAACAATATTTTCTTCCATTCTCCCTTTCTGAACGCTCAAATTAACACCTCCATTCCTGACTGCTCATTTTTTCCCACTCCCCAAGCAGTGCAAGGGGATGGAGAAATGAGGGAATTATGGTTAGCCCATGAATTTGTCTTTTCCTCCTCTCGTTTTCTTCCTCTTTAATCATGGGCAGTTCATGGGCTTCAGTTTCTTTCTCAGGGGTCAGGTGCTCAATGTGCTACATTGTAGATACCTGCTCAGGTACCTGGAGCACCTTCTCCCCTTCTTCTTTCTCTTGGTGCTCACACTTGTGTTCTGTAAATTTTTGGGGTTTGCGTTTTGCTATTCTCACTCCTTTTTCCTCTCAGTTATTTCCTGTGCTTTCTTAACCACTGTGAATGCTTGGACACAGAAAACATAGACAGCAGACACAAAAGCTGGTGGCCACTTCCATATGGACATGATCATTTGAGGTGATCAGGGTGCTTTTTTCACTCAAAAACAAGAGGTTCTGGGCAAACACCCTCCAAACAATATGTTGGATGTGCACACACTGTTTACCTACAACATAACAGGTGTTGTCATCCATGACGTTTTTCAAGGGTGGACCATGTTGGCATTCTCACATTAACTGAGACAAAAGTCACGACAGAATGCACGAAGGTTCAGTCTTTGCTACTTGGTATCACTAAACTTGAATAATTTGTTTGTGTTGCTGAGATGGTAATTATACCTTTATCCTACAACCTGCTGTTGCACTAAGAATATGTCTTAATATTTCCCCAGTATCTATGAGTTAATACAATGAAAACTCAAACTCAGGTCATTTCAGTTAGAAATGGGAATGTATGCCTAGAAGACACAAGATGAAAAAATCTTAATGTACTGTGATTTAAAAATATATTGTTCCAACATATAGAATTAGAACAAGAAAAGTAAAAATTAAAGAAATTCACACTTACAAACTCAGTGAATCACAGAAAAAGTTTATCCCACATATAAAACCTATAGAACAAGAAAATCTAATTCCATCTCTAGGCAAAATCATATTTCCCATCTGTTTCTTACTTATTTTCCCTAATTTTGCAAATTCTCATCTTGAGAACAATCAGGTAGTTTTAACCAATTAGTCATTCTGATTTGTTATAAAAAGTGGTCTGGAAAGGACTTTGAGAAGGCATATATTTTATCTCTCTAACCCTCATCCACTTATGGATGTCACAATCTTCCTCCCAGCAGCGTATGCTAGCATTTAATTATCATTACTGTTGTAATTTTTTTCTGAATGTCTAACTGGAAATTTTCTTTCTGATTTAAATTTTCTGCACTTCTCCATAGAATTATGGTTTGAATTGGAAGGGAGTGTAAAGATCATCTAGTTCTAACCCCCTCACTATGGACAAGAAAGTCACTCACTACATCAGGTTGCCCAAAGTCACATCCAACTCTTCCTGGCATGGGGAATCCACTACTTCCCTGGACAACCTGTACAAGTGCCTTGCTTCCCTCATAGTAAAGATTTTTTTTCCTAATACCGCATCTAAACCTACACTCTTTCAATCTGAATCCATTTCCTCTTGTCCTGTCACCACATACTTTTTTTGTAAAAGATCCCTTTCCATCCTTTTTGTATGCTCCTTCAGTTACTGAAAGACTACAATTAGGTCACTCTGGAGCCTTCTCTCCTCCAGGCTCAAGGATCCCAACTCTGTCAGCTTTTCCTCATAGGAGAGATGTTCTGTCCCTCTAACATTTTTTTTAGCCCTCCTCTGAACTTTCTCCAAGAGGTTCATGTCCTTGCTATGCTGGGGTCTGCAGAGCTGATCACAGCACTCTACTGTAGACAAGACAAACAGGTTGTGCTCCAATTTGTAACAGTCATTTATCATATGAAGACTGCCATATGCTCTCAGTCTTTAGACTAAAATCCTACAGCTATTTCAGTCACGGACCTGCATGCTGACCATTTCAATGTTTTACTATAGGTTCACTTTAGTAATGCAAGACCACAGATACTCAGGATAACTTCCAATCATTTTACAGAGAAATCTATTAAGCCAATTGTCCCTGTCTTTGTCTTTATGCAAACAAGTATTCCAAACTCTACTATGCTGTTTAAACTCAATCTACCTTTACAAACATCCCTTCAGTTTTTAAAACTGTGTTGAATTCCTGTGATGTATTTCTATATTATGTCAGTCCAGAACAATAATGACAGATCAGAGACTAATTCTATATTTTAAGACTAAATGTCCATGTATGACATTTTCATCTTTCAAGCAAGGAAAGAAAGTAAATTCTTTTAAAATTCCATTTCAGAATGTGACAGAAAGTATTAATTTGCCAATATCATATACTTAACTATCACATAAGACAAAGATTTCAGTGATAATACTCTATTAATTCCAAATCACGAGTTAAAGTGCTGAGAAATGAGTTACAGTACTTAACAGAAATAGAAAGCTAATGAAAAATATATAAATATAATAATAAATGAGAACCATTGACTATGGATTTTTTTTTGCCAATAATATTATTTTAGCTTACTTTTACTAAAAAAAAAAGAACCAAAAGAAGAGCATATCAACCCTTTTGTCCAAAACAAAAAAAAAAAGCCCAAAACCTATAAATGATGCCAGAAAAGCTCCAGTTGCAGTTTTTCTTTAACTATGAATTTTTAGTTGATAAAATACAGTTCTAAGTCTTCTGTACCTAGTAAAATTTAACTTGTATTAGTTATGAAAGCAGTTACTTGTACTGCTGGAGTAGCTTATTAACCTTTTTATTTTCCTTTTTTCCTTTTATTTTCAAATTATAGAATTGAGTGCTGTACCACTGGAACAATAAAACCATTGGTGAATTGTATGCTTTCATCTGAAACCTTGTTGAACAGACAGATATAGCAGGTCATTCTCTTATTTTTCTTTTCTGTCCATGCTAATAACTCCTATGACTGGTTAAGCTATGACTTGATTAACTTAATTAACAGAAGCTTTTTTAAGGTCTCAATACTTTCTGTATAACAGATAAGACAAAATATATTTGATCTGTTGCTCTTATGTTTATTCTAATTAAAATGTACTTATTCCTTTGCTATATTTAAGTCCTACTAGTACTATATCCACATGCCACACAGATGCAGCTTTGATGACTTTAAAAAGTGTTTTAAGTGTGTTTTTATTGTATCAGATAAGACACGTGTTTAGTTTGCACACAGCAAATAAGAAAACATTTCAAAAATGACATCAGATAGGCTAATAATACTTACAGTTATACTTAAAATATCATTTGGTACAAAGAGATGATAACATTTTCATCTTTATTTCTCCTGGCTGCATATGTGTTCCAGGAATGCTAGATGGTTACATTAGAATGCTAATGGTATTCTTAACATGGAGATTTTTGAATTAAGAATATCTACTTTTCCATAGTAGAGATGAGTCAATTCTTCTTATATTGTTGTTAATAATGGAGGAAATTTATTATGTCCTATTGTCTCAGCCTCCTATCCTTTCCTGGGAACATCAAATATATGTAAAGTTTTTCAGAGACACCAACACTAGTATGACAATCAGTCTCATCTCAGGCTCAGACATCACCTGTCTACGTAGACATGTAGAACATGTATACACATGGAAGTAATATTTTACTTTATCCTGTACAACCACGAACCTTGGTCATGTAAATTTGGTGGCGCTTTTAATCTGTGAAACTTAATCCAGTAATGGGCAAAACTCCAAAACCTAAATTAAAACCATAGCAGTTGGAGTATGCTTTCTGCTACCCCAGAAAGGAAAAGGTTTCTTTTAGGTCCTATATTATGATAAAGTTTTCATCAGTGACATAGTGGGATTGAGTGCATTCTCAGAAAATTTGCAGAAGACATTAAGTTTAATGACATGGTAAAGGGAAGGGACATCATCCAAAGAGACCTTGACAGGCTTGCAAAGAGAGTCTGTGCAAACCTTGTGAAGTTTAACAAGGGCAGGTGCAAGGTCCTGCACGCGAGTCAATGCAATCCCAATCACAAATTCAGGCTGGGCAGAGAATGGATTGAGAGTAGTCCTGAGAAGAAGGACCTCAGATGTGGGTTGACAAAAAACAAAATATGACATGGCAATGTCAGTGGGAAACCCAGAAAGCTATTCACAACCTGGGCTTCATCAAAAGATGTATGGCCAGCAGGTCAGGGAGGGTGGTTCTACTGCTCCACTGCTCTGGTGAGACCCCACTTGGAGTATTGTGTCCATCTCTGGACTCTTCAGTACAGAGGAACAAGGACCAGTTGGGGTGGGTCTAGAGAAGAGACACAGAAATTATCAGAAACCTGGAGCACCTCTCCTACAAAGAAAGTTTGAAAGAGATGGAGTTGTTCAGATTGGAGAAGAGAAGGCTCTGGAGATATCTCATTGCAGTGTTTCTCCGCCTCAAGGGATAGAAGTCTTTCCTCATAAGAAAGATGGAGACAAACTATTTAGTGAGAACAGCTACAATATGAGACATTACCATTTGCTCTAGCTTGGGGCTCCCCAGAAGCTGCATTATGTATATCTGCTCCACCATCATCCTCCACAGGCTGCACAAGTCTAGGACTACTGACAGAGCTTTTACAGTTACTAGACTAATTATTTTGTTTTACTGGAGTAATGCTGCATGATCCAACACACTGATGGTGCTCTTAGGTTAGTAACTCTTGTGGCAGTCGGGGCAAAACTAACTTGGCTTAAAGTAAGACCTCTCACATGTCTGTGAATTACAAAATATAGCTAATATAAGTTTCTTCTCTTCCTATTGACTTTATCTGATTATGAATCATCTTTGACTTCAAACTAAAACTTTTCAGATCTTTTCAGAGCTTTATACACATTTAGAGGAGTTTTTTAAGGCCTATTAATAGGGCAAATAGGTCACACTTCACAAGTTTCACATAGTACAGCTTTTCCCACTGTGCATACTGGGCTGCATCTGTATTTCTAGTTAGAGGTTTTCCAGGAGTTTCCCATTCAGTTCAATGAGCTGGCACCAGAAGCAGGGGCAGGCTGCTGTGGGCTGCCCATTCAAGTGCTGAAGGAAAAGGAAAATTGATTTCTCTGTCCACTACTTGTTCCTATTTTTATAAGCATTTAATTAGTGTTTGGTACCACAGTGGTTCACCCACTGTGAAAATATCAGCCCTCACTATTTTCGTCACTATGTGAAAAATATCTCCAAAGAATGTTAAACCTCTGAGTTAGTACATTTCAAGGCAGACGTACATGAAATTGTTATATAGACAGCTTTGCAGGTGGTTTCACTGAAATAATTATCTCAGATTGTAACCAAATTACCAGATAATCAAAACCATACCTGTAACCATGATGTATTTTTTTCAATATTTATTATCCTACTAGTTTAGCTTTAAAAGCAAATGTTTTCTACAACCACCTATAATTTTTATTAGAATTGCATTTAACTGTGCTAAAGGAGAGGTCTCCCTAAAGTACCTCTGCTTCTAAAAATGTTTCATTTTTTGTTTAGGTAATTTATGTTTTCTCCACTTAACAATTGTGTTTTGAAATTTGCTGTGTGCCTTCAGAGAGCCATAACTATTCTTTTACATCTCTACACTCAAACAAATATTAACACTAGGTCAGACTTAAAGTGCTAGTGATTTTAGGTGAGGTTACAGGAGATCTACAGAGTATGAGATGGAATATCTCAATAAAATATTCTATTTTCAGCAGCTACTGAAAAGTTTGAAATTATTACAGAATCACAGAATAAACTAGATTGGAAAAGACCTTTGAGGTCATCAAGTCCTTTATGAAGGCCCTTACTAAAAATCACAGCTTTGTAGGCAATATAGTCACATCTTTTGAGTGTCTTAATATAAAAAAATCTACTCAGGTTCACAGAAGATAAATAAAAAGCACAAAAAATGCAACACACTAAGAGTATGCACAACAGTAGCATAATTTAATTTTCAACAAACACAATTCCAGTCAGATTTCTACCAGAAAACTTGGGAATCTAGCCCAAGAACAAAAGGAGTGGAACGCCCCGGGTTCTTTCAGTGTATCAGTGAAGTATCCACTTCACATCATTAAAAAAAACAGCCAACCTTTTTTCGATGGTGACTCAGAAAAGCTGTTCAAAATTCTTCTTATGATTAGGCAAATCCTTGGAGATTTATTTTTCCCTAATATATGCAAATTTCTGCCATGTTTATATATAAAGTGTCTTTTTAAAGTGGACTTCCTTCAGGTAATTATATCCTTCTCTAGACAGCACTGTTTTGCTGCTGTTGTGTCCTCAGACAAGTATTTTTCAAGTACAGACATTTAAGAAAGAGTCAGTTGACTGCTCAGAATTCCATGGAGGAGAATAGTGACCAGATTCATCATAAATAGTGCATCACTGGCAATAGCCCAAGATAAAGGTGTGAGATATAAATAAGCATCACTGTCAAGAAAAGCACTTGTAAAACACAATGAGACAGGAACATTTCACAGCTTTTGTTCTGTTTTGACTATGTATTTGGGAAATAAAAATGAGAAAGCTAAGAAAAAAAGAAGAAGATACACAGATTAATGAGTCAATTAAATGCAAATTTGACACTTAATAACATCGAAGTGTGTAGATCTAAGAAACAAATTTGGGTTGTCCAAATTCCAGGACAAGGTTAATTTCTGCAGTAGCCCTGAGGGGACACGGATAGGACACAAAAGTTATTTTATAACCTTATGTCATCCCAGGGATAAGGGAAAGGGCTCTCTTTGAGGAGAAAGGGTTCATTCTGGTTGAGAAAATGTGATGGAGGGAGCCTTCTGGCATTGCCTGTTATTTGGGGTGGGGGGAGGGCAGGGTGTGCACATGAATTGGTTCTGACCCATACCCTCTGTCATTGGTATTGTTGCTGTTACTGTTCGTTTTATCTCATTGTGTTTCCAGGAAATTGTTCTTAACTCAACTTCTGATCTTTGCTTTTTGTGCTGTCAGTTGTGGAGAAGAGGAGCAGTGCATGGTTTTAGTGGAAGCAGTAAATTGGAAAATACCATTTCTAAGCCACACCAGGGGTTTATGGTACTTTATGGTACTGTTCCTCTTAATGTATTGAAACAGGAACTATTGTTTTTTCTTAAGAACAAAGCAGAAGACTGCAGATTTAACTAGGTGCATTCATACTTTAAAAGAACAGACCAGAACATGGTGAAGCCATCTTGTGTAAGAATTCTTTCACCTAATCACAAAATATGACTTGATAAACTTAATCAGAAACCAGTGGGTTTAAATCCATGACCCAAAACATGAACAAGTCATCCTCTTACTGCCTATCTGTACCAAATATAGAGTCAAGTGCAAATTGGTGCTGGCAGTATCAGATACATGTCGCCTAAGAAGATTGGCTAAGAAGAATTTACTGGAGCAAAATTGAGGTACTTGTGCCTAGGTGTTTAAACTCTGGTAGAATGATTCCCATCTAAAAATAAAGACAGTAAACTGTAGCAAGATTCATTGTAAATAATGCAAATAAATCTTCACAGATATTACTAATATAATTTATCAATACTTTCATATCCATGAAAAATATACTTCACCTTCTCTGTTGAGATACAATGTTACTGTTTACTCTGCATTGTAACTAAATTAAACCTAGTAGTGTTCTCTCCATGTCCCCAAATAAAACGTAATGAAAACAAATCCAAAATATGCTTTTTAGCCACAGTGATTTATGTCAGATTCATTGATCTCAACTTTTTCATGACTAAAAACTACCAAGAGTAAATCCTCAGGATGCTACTGGAGAATTGTCTTATTAAAATAACATTATGTCAGCTGCAAAAATATTCTTTATTGTTATATACTTACATTATAATTGCGCCAGTTTTGCATAAAGTTTTTAAGTGGAACAAAATCTGGTATTTATAGATAGTCTGTTAAACTCCAGAATTTAGTGTGCAATGTCAATTCCTTCAATCTAAAAACAAAGTATTTTTTTCTGAGAGTCTGGAAGTCTAAGACTTATTTTAGATTTTTCAGCTTCAGAGGCTGAAGCCTGAAGTTTGATGCAGACTTACAGTTTATAACATAATATCCTTATTTGTACATTGGTCATATATTTCAAGTACTTTTAGTGAAACAAAGTATCTAACACAACAGCTCTCTAATGCATGAAATAATCCCCCAGTTACACCCAAAGGCAAATCAGCCAGTAACAGAGATAATGTATAACAAAAATCAGGAACAAAAATCAACTCAGTGCATCAAAAAACTTACAAAATTTCCAATTCAATATGAACCAGATTCTATATCAACAAACTAGGCAATATTATTGTATGGCAACACAAAGTTTCATAAGGTATAATTCTACTTATTTCCAGTTTGAATAGCATAGCTGGATATACAAACCATAAATACTAAGTAGAAATAAGGTACTCACGCTAACTCTCTATATGATATAGTGAGTCTTTTGCTAGAATATTAGGCTTTGTTCTAGTGTCCTAATTTTGTAATGGAAGTTAAAAAGTTGGAAAGAGATCTATGAGTAATAAAAAAAATAAAAATTTAAGATTTTTACTATTAGTTTTGCCAAGAGATGGAGGCAATTGCAATCTTCTAAGAACATCTTTTGATGCTGAACAGGTTTTTCTTAGCATAAAATTTCATACTATAGCCAAATAGTTCTATGTTCTGGTTTCAAAAGTAATTCTAGACTGGAAATTAGCAAATTTTAAGCAGCTATTTAAAATTACTCAGGAGGTTATGCAAGATTAGCATAACAGCTTTCTCTGACAGTAAAACTTGCCACCCAGTGTATGAATTAGCAGAAGACACATGTAGAAAAATTAAACTGAAGTTCCGTTTTCAGCTGCTTTCATAGGCTTCAGCAAGATAAATTACTCCATATACTCAGGGCTAAGCTTATATAACTAACATGTCCTGAGTGATAAGAATGGTATATTCTCTGTCTGGTAAATGAACCTGCTTTGCATCAATGTAAGAATAGAGGGGCTTAATTTTGTCTTGGTAATTTAAAAGCATGATTACTTCGAGTAACAGCTAAAGCTCTCAAATAGGCTTTCCTTGTTAGCCAAAGGCAGGAGTAGTTATTCAATAAAAATGTTTATCAGCTATATTACCTATAACTGAAAAATGGCACTCATTTTGTGTTACTTTGGATGAATTTTTAGAAGACTGTGAATGTAAAGTTGGTGTTAAATGACTTCTAGATGTTGATGAATTATGCCTATGATCACAGTAAGGAACCTGATTTATTTGGAGAATCTGAATTAAATTTTGAACATTACATTTGATACCTGCTCAATATTTTATATTATCATTTGTAGACTATTGCTAGACTTCAGTCATCCTTATCTTGTACAGACTGTAAACAGCTCATTCAGATTTTCATTGCGCCAGATCACTGCAGAAACCTATTTCTGTGTCCGTGAGCATACATAAACACAATTTTCTCGTGCTTTCACTAGAAGGGTGTTACTAATACATTGTACCAAGGTGCAATATTATTTAACATCTTTCCAGTTTTTTTGAATGGGGACAAAAATTCTGAGTTCTCAGACAAATTTTAAAATAAATATATATTAGAGCTACAATATAACTGCTGTCAGTAGCAGCAATTTTCTTTCAAACTAGTTTGCTTCTTAGGTGAAAATATGGGTTCTCTAGATCTTTTTAGTAGACTGGGGAAAGATCAGCCCCTTGGAAGTCAAAATCATTGTTATGCTGCATAAACTTGGGTATGTATTTGAATATATCTTGACAAAAACCCTAGTTATAAACTCTCACAGGCTATTTAAAGAATTAAATTAATATAAAAATTTTCCTTTTATATCAGTTCTTACATAAGTTTGGAGGATATTATATTCAAGAGCAGACACAGATTTGTTTAACTGATTAGCCATACCATCTGCTTATATTTAACAGAAGATTGCATTTTTATTTTTATAATTCATATTTTTGTGATGATATTAGTAATTTTTTTAATTATTCATCCAGATACTCAAAGACAAAGAGTAGCAGACATAGATAAAAAAATTTCAGACTCTCTTTATGGTATATCTTTTTAAAAATCCCATATTAATAGACATATGGTCATAGACTCAGTCTCCTAGACAATTTTCTTCCATCATATTATATGCCTCAAAATACACTGTTAAATTGCTTAAACTTTTTACAGTTGGTAGCAAGGTAACTACCATTACATTGTCTAACTCACAGGGTACAACAAGGGTCTTACCTCACACAGCAAATATTCAAAAATACTGTCTAAAGGGATAAATAATAATGAAAGAACCCTATTACTGCGCTATTGAAAGAATTAACCTAAGTTTCCCTAAATACCTTAGGAAAGACAGACTTACATATGGCTAAGAAACATTCTTAGGAAATATTTAACCTAGTTGATGCTATTGAAAGCTGAATTAAAAAGAAATATATTATAGTTTAAAGACATTTTAATAAGTACTAAAATAGGAAGAGAGCACAAATGATGCCCTGGCTTAGGAGACGTGTGTATTCACTGTATTAACTGGAGTTCTCTATGATATATACTACAATATTGTCCAGAATTATGGGTTTTAGTAAATTTATACCTGAAGTTTCTGTTCTTGAACTTAATGTGTCAATCACAGTAAGTAATGTGCATGCTGAATTTGAGAAGGAGCTCAGCTTTGAGCTGGACCCCAATAAGGGACTGATATAGTTTCACAGAGGTTTTTTTAGGTATTTTTATCTTCCTCTGCACTTACAAAAAATATAGAACTTAGGTGCAAAATTTTGAGTTAATGATAATAATTGTGACAACAATTTTCAAAATGCTGGCAGATGTCACCATCTGAATAATTTATTTGCATCCACCTCTGTTAAGACATTGTATTTCTGTGTTTTGGAATCAGAAAATCATTTAGGTTGGAGAAGACCTCCAAGGCCACTGAGTCCAACCTTTGATCATCACTTTGATGAACAGATCATAGCAGTAAGTGCCACGTTCAGTTATTTCTTGAATACCTCTAGGAATAGTGAATTCAGCAACTCCCTGTCCCAATTCCCAGCAATCCTTTCCACAAATTAATTCTTCCTGATGTCCAACTTGAATGTCTCCTGGTGGATCCTGAGCCCATATCCTCCTGTCCTGTCACTGACTGCCTGGGAGAAAAGGCCAGCTCTCATCTTATTACACTTTTATTTTAGGTAGGTATAGACAGTGATAAGGTCCTCCTGAGCCCCTTTTTCCTCAGGCTAAACAACCCCGGCCACTCCTCGCAGGACTCACTCTCCAGACCCTTCACCAGCTTTGCTGGTCTTCTCTAGAATTGCTCTAACACTTCAATGTCCTTCTTGTATCAAGGAGCCCAGAACTGGACACAGGATTTGAGGTGTGGCCTCACCAGGGCTGAGTACAGAGGGCCAATCCCTGCCCTGGTCCTGCTGGTCACTCTGTTGCTGACACAGGCCAGGATGCCACTGACCCTCTTGGCCACCTGGACACTGCTGGCTCATGTTCAGCTGCTGTTGACCAACACCCCCAGACCCTTTCCTGCTGGGCAGCTTTCCAAACATTTTGCCCTCAGCCTGTAGCACTGCACAGGATTTTTGTGACCCAAGTGGGCAAAGTATCACTCTAACAGGTACAAAAATACTAGCAACTTTTGCTTGAAAAATAAGAGCTAATGTGTTCTGCTGAATATATTGCTAATTTATTTTTCAAAAACAGTTTATCTCACATGATGAACTAGTTTAAAATTTTAATCAATAGCTAACAAATTTTAGCTTGCTTCCTCTTGGCTAAAAGCTACTAATACAAAAAACAGGATTCTTCAAGAAAGGTTTTTAAAAAAATATGACCTGATATAACTCTTGATACTATTTTGGTTTTCTTGATTAAAATAATAAAATACTTAAGCATTTAAGTTAATGAAAACTAGATTAGGTTAAGTATAGAGGCAGTGAATTTAAGATTAAGGTTATATAAATTCAGGTATTGCTGTGTCTGCTAAATCTGACAAACATGCATACAAGTTTGTTGTTCAGATTTTAATCTCTGACATTTACTTTTATAAGATATTGGAAAATAATTTACGGAACATCCTTTAGGCCCGGCAGTATCATACATATGCACAATAAATAAGACTCTTTCTGGCTCAATTTCAACTATTTTCTAGGTTGAGACTTAGGGGGATTTTTTTAATTAAACATTTCTAGTAGCTACAAAAAAAAAAAAGAAGTAAATTACCACTGGATGAGATTTAATCCACAACACTAAACTACATCTATTTCCACCAAGTAACATCCAGAGATGTATATTTCAAATCTTTTCCTAAAAATACATTTAGAAATGCATTAGCTCAACAATATAAAGGAGTAAGACTTTACTTCCTGGCAAGGTAGGAACAGAGTCTACAGTATTTCAGAACTGCTCAGATATTGATTCCAAGATAAATTTTTCATTCCAAATATGAAAGATTGATATATTTTAATAAATACAAGAAACTCCTTTTGCTAAACAAATAAAAAAAAATCTGAGAAATTGGATTATTTTATTAACATGTTTATTTGGATGGATTTTCACCATAAAAATTAGAGAGAAAGATCTTGTTCTCCATTATTTTAAGTCACCGCCCTATCTATTTGGCTAAATATAACTTTTTCTTTTTTATTTACTATCACTTCCATTTCTTTCCCTCTTATAATTTTCCACTTCTTCTTCTTCTCTTATCATGGTCACTATTTTTGCATTTCCTTCTTTACTTAAAAGACTTTTTGTTAAAAAAAAGAAATACTTCAAAATATTTCTAATTTAATAAAAATAATATTTTCTTTAAAATCCTTATCCTCAAAATGTTCTTAAAATAAGCACTCCTTTAATTGAAATTCTTATGTAAAATCTTGTTTTTATAAATTTCCATTAACACTAAGTATGCCTTCCACTTGAAGAATTTTTTTTTTTTTCAAATGAAATTCTGGAATCCTAAGAGTTAATTTAAATTCGTCAGTCTTGGAAACCCTGTAGAATATATGCAGAACTTTGGAAGTAGGTCAAATATCATATAAATCTTTTCCATCATTCTCCATCAAATTATAGGATTTAGGATTAGCTGTCGGGGCTCTAGGGCTTCAGATAATTATTGATTATTTGTCAGATTATGCTAATATGGTCAGTATTATGGCAGATAAATATTTGTACAGCCAAATAATACTTGACAGCAAATGTGAACATACTGTTTAAGATACAAATGTCAATGAATCCATTTTGGTGATTGAGAGGAAAGTGCACAGATCATTAAAATCTGCCTTTCCCTAATGGCCACAGGACAGAAAGTAGAAAATATGATCAAATTTTCTTTTTCTTATTGAGGCTGATTTGAAGCAAAAAATATCTACCATAGTTTAAAGATGTGGAAGCACAATATTTAAGAGACAGAGTGAGGGAACAGTTTTATGTTTCCATAAATATGTTTGTCTTGTGGCTTGGTTAATCAAAGTTACTAGATAGTACTTCTGCAAAAAATAATATTCAATGTTTATTTTTTAGATCTAGATATAGACTATTAGATCTATAACACTATTTTAATATTCAACTTTATTTTCCTCTTTATTGTTCTATATAGTTAGATTCCATTACTCAATAAAATGAGACTATGTCTGAGAATGAGATAATGAGATTTTCTAAAACAGGAGACTCACCATCTTGGTCTACTAGAAGTAAGCAAAAGTCTTAAATATTTTGTTTCAGGCAGAGAAAGTTACTATACTATGCAAATCCAGGTGTGTTCTTTCTCAAATAATTAAGGAGCTAATGATTATCCTGCCAAGGTAATTAGAATTAAGAGTGCTTCCCTTGAGCTACATAAATTTATGGTGGTGTGCTGTCTTTAGGACAGCCATAGTTTAAAACAACAATCCATCATAAATCCCAATCCATCTTACATTTCTTATGGTGCAGAGGAGTTTTACAGACAGAAAAATTGAGCTTCTTCCTTGCTTGACCTGAACTTTATCCATGAAAATGAAGTATGCACTTTGGATGCCCAGGTGGTACAGCCAGTGGCTCCTTGACTTGACCTGAGTAGCTCCAGTGTTGAAAGTCTAGGACTTGCAGACTGAAGGAAAAAACATGAACTGTAATCAAGCCCTTTTGTTAATGAGCTGTGCATTAATATAATCCAGCTCCAGTTTTGTCAGAAAAAAGAAAAAAGGTATTAAAACATTTACTGTACTAATCAAATATCTGTTCATCTGCCAACCAGGAAGGAAAATAAAGTGTCAGTATTTGAAAAGAAAACACCAAAGAATGCTCATCAGAACTTGCTCACATACTCATTAGAGTTCCTGTAAAACAGTACAAAGTTAAAAATGAAACAAGATGAATGAAGGCGCTATTCACTGATATTCTTTTAATAATAAAAAACAAAATAAAAAGAGAATTTAATGAAAATAATGGTAAAAAGATTACAAAAGTCTGCCTCATATTGTAACCCACTGAAAAGTAAATGTAGATAACTATTCAGCAATCAGCCCCAGTTGGTAATCCAGTCCCTGTTTTATGGTGTATGTGGACAGTATTTATTAATAAGAGCTATTGAGCACACTATAACTCCCTTGGAGAAGCACATCTTGATTTTCCTAACATGTGGAGTATAATCAGCAGATTTCTTGTAAATAGAAACACTGCTGAAGCATAGCATATAGAAAATTATCTCTGGAGTTTTGACCCACTGTTTCTCTCACAAGATAAAAATGTTATAGCTTGCTTCTTCCTGTTCAGTGGTTGTCATTTTCGGTGGAATGGATTTATAAATGGAACATTGTTCAGGTGTGTTACCTTGTGCACAAAGAAAGGACTGAATATTGTTAAATATTTATGACGTGGTCAGGCCACAAGACTTAGCAAAAGAGGACCCCAACTGAGGGATTAGGAAGACAACAAACTCAGAAGTAAATGAAAGCAGGTGTTTTCATGAAGAGTCAACCTCAAACCTTGAATACAGCTCATACCAACAGTGTAAGCCAGTGCGAACAAAACTGGTGTTAATCTGAGTGGGCAAATATGTACATATAATGGAATTCATAATTAATAAATATAATGCAATTTTAAATATGTAATGAAATTTAACTCATATATATTTAACTTTATTAAGAAGTAAGCTGGTAGCCATAGCAGTTTTGGACTAGACCTAAAATATTCATAGATAGGCATGTAGATACCTCAGTATGAGATGAAGCTTTGAAGTGGTTGTCAATGAAAATGTTAGTGAAACTGAGGCTATAGTAAGTGCCTCTGGAATATCTAAATATTCAAAATTAATGGACACCTTAACAAGATCCCCAACCAATGACATCAAAATTAAAATTATTAAAAAAAGTTAAAACCTTCATTACAAAGTAAAATCTACAAGTATATAAAACAATGTCTTTTTTTTTACTAATTTCCTCCCAATAATATTTCTTTAAAAATTGAGACAAATACAGGAATATATATGCATCTCAAACTGATAATTACAATTCAGGTGGCTATTATACTGAACAACTATATATAAATATCAGTGTAGATAAGGAGCATTATATTGATTCCAGAAATTTCTACCCAACTGTAAGTGTATAGTTCAACTTTATTTACTTATTTATTTAAAAGCTAGCATTACAAACCCAGATTACTTCAAAGGAAAACAAAAATACAAATATATTAAAAAAAGCAGCTCATTATGGAAATTTGTCTATATTTATCTAAAACCCTCAAGCTATTATAAAGGACTTTTCAACCTTATGCAAATTTAACAGCTCTTCTAATTACATTGTGATTGATATGTAGGCTCAGTAGAATATGCTTTTGGGTTTTTTTTCATCTTTGAGATTAAAATTACTGGTACATTATGGTCATTGAATCAACTAATGATGCTGTTTTCAGTGAGCTTCCCCCAACCAGGTGTATATTCATTTCAAAACAAGCTTACTAGGCTAGCATTTATGCCCATGACACTTTTTTTTTTCGCACAGACTTCCCTGCCACAACCAACATTACCTTTTTTATTCTTGTTCAGAGATGTCCAGTGAAAAGAATCCTAACAAGTATAACCACCAAAGGCATAGACCATAAGTTGTATAGTCTCTTCTTCTCTATTGATTTTACTGTCTTTATGTAATCAAATACTAATATATTCAATCGCTGAAGTTATAGTGTAATTAAAACATATGTGTTGCTCTGTGTGAGTGGGATTGTTTAGGAGCCAAGCTCTTGACTCTTTGAAGCTATCTCCACTGAAAAGTTAAATTGACAAAAATTTGGTCTTAAAACAATTATTTTACTAATCTTTCCTATTACTCTGCTCATTACCAGGCAAAGGGAAGAAAAAAACAGTCTGGAAAAATTAACCATGAACTTGGATGTAAAAGATATTAAAGGAGATGCCTCTTCTATTTGTGAAGAGTAAGAGTCTCACCTGACAAAATTCTATAGAGATGCATATCATTTTCACAAAACCAGCATGGGTATGTTGCTCCCTTGAAATAAGCAAAAATTTCTCTTGTGCTAAAATTTTCAACTGAGGACCTCAAAACAGACTATGAATAATTTCTATTTATTCTGTTTCTGTTTTTGACATTTTGACAGACAATGTCTGTTGCGAAAACATAAATCAGAGGAAAATGCTTCTCTTTGTGCAGTGGGCTAAGCTTAAGCAACCTGTGTTGCAGAGTCACTTGGACAATACAGTTATCTGGGTACTTGAAGGAAATTGCTTAGAGCTGACTTTAAGTTTCAAAATACACAATATTGGGAAATATTAGGACAGGCAAAGACTTAAATGGTGATCCTCAAATAACATTACAGTTCTGCATTTGATGAAGAAAAGATTCAGAAGATAAGATTCAGTAATTTTTTAGATTTTGTCATAGTGGGAACAGAAGGGCTTAAATATCAGACCTCTTTGGACATATTAAAACCAACAGCTGAAATAAATTAATTGGTCTATATAATTTTTAAGCTTTTCTCTTTTAAAGACATATAGATCTGATTCATAGTTCTGAGATCTAAGGGTAGTTTCTCCATAGCTAAGATTCAAAGACTATGAAATTGTGAGCACCTACTTGGAGCCTTACACATTTAATATTCATAAAGAGAAAACTTCAGACTGTAGGAGGTGCCACAATGACAGGTCTCAAGTATCACATTCTCCAATTAAAAATAAAAGCTGGTACTGGTACATCTGAAAGTTATCTAAAGATAACTTCCCTACATATTTTAGTTTCTGTGACCCATTTTATGGGAAGACAATGACACCATGTGAAGTAGATCTTTAGTATTGCTGTCATGCTGAATATTATAATTGGAGAAATATGGCTCAGCCTTCCCTGAGGAAGAAGCAAGTACTACCTTAATGAGTTTTCCTAATACTGCAACTTGCTTAAATAAAATAAGAATACAATTAAGCTTACTCAAATGTAAGACTAAATCAGAATGCCATTAACTATTGTTCAGTGCACTGAAGTGTGAAATACACGCTTTTATGTTGCTGCAAAAAAACATGCACTTCTAACTTTGAAGGCATTGGCTGAAGTAATACAACAAAGAAAAGAGAAGATAAATAATAGATAAAAATAGCTACAGTCTGAGACTTACATGCATAATATAATACATGAATGCACATGAACAAGTGAAAAAACCCAACAACATTGCAATGCCAGGGGAAATAGAACAGGACAGAAATCCTAACCAAATTATTGAGTCAGCTAGGCTTCTGATACTGCCTGAAAATTATATTGAAGGTCCCTTCAAACAGAATGATATACAATTGAATTGAGACAATCCAATCCTAATATCCCATCAGCAGGTACTCAGATTGTTAGGCTGCCTTAGCACCTGTGGTCAAGATGAGACTCACATTCTCGGAACTAAATGATGTTGTGGGTATGGGTTTGCTATAAGCAAAAGGGCACAAACCACATAGAGCAAAGAGTTTATTATTAGCTCAATTAATGCTTAAACATAAGACTCCAAGGTCTTAGTTCAGTTACACTAATATTCACAAACAATCCAAATTAACTCAGAGAAATTTCAGTAATACAGCTAGCAGGTTGTACTGGGGGAAAGGGAAAAAAAAACAAACCAAACCACTTGTCCTGGTGCTACACTCTCCCTTCCCTACCCCTGGGGTCCTAACACTGTCAATCTAGAAGAAGGGAGAATGGGGCCAGGCTGCAATGAGCTGTCAGCACCCTCATGGCTTTGAAGGGAAGAGGATGATTTGTCTGCTAGAATTTTCCTCCTACTCATTGCCAGGAGAAGTATGGGGATGATAATTTCTTCCAATTCAAGTTTTTAGTATGTTTGAGTTTGGGTTTATGTGTTTCACCATCACAGATCACTTGTTTCCCCCACATAGTGAGCTAGAGCCTTGTACTGGCCCCCAGAGCTACCCTCCCCTCTCTGCCCCAAGGGTTTGCCAGACAGTGACACAAAGAGGATGTCTGACCCCAACAGGGATACACTTAGAGCTCAAGTTGGAGCAGCAGAGGCAGCAGCCACCAGCACCACACAGGGGATGACCAAGAAACACATTCCAGGTGGAGCCCTTGGACTGTCAGATCAGAGCACAGCTGGGGACCTTCTACAAGCAGTGGCAAAAGTCTTCTTTTCTAGGCTACAGTGGCCACATTCAGCTTATTGGCCTGACTCAATTGTGAACTATGTACCTTTGCCTTAATTTCTCAGCATAATTTATCTATCTATAAAAAGATTTGTCCGCCTCCATCCTGCCACCTTGATGAAAGCTGGCACAGAAACAACACTAAGAAGTCTGAGTTGGAGGACAAGCTTGATCCTAAAGGTTCTATGATGTTATAGACCCACTTTTAGAAACCCATCATCCAAAGGATTCAAGAAAACATGAGATAGTGACTAAGGAATAAATTATTATGCACCTGTGAAGATATCTGGAATATCAGGTGTATAATCTGAAATTGCATACATTTTTCAAATAAGTCATGATGGATTACAGTAATAATAATTACAAATATAGACTATGAAAAATCAGAAAAGTTTTAATACTGGTATTATGAAACTTTCTGGTTGAGTTTTAAAAGGGCTTATCAATTAAATTTGAAGGGTCATGAAGTTCTGACTGAAAGAACTTCAAAGAGGATTTGCACTAGAGGACATCCAGTCTTCATTTCATTTCTCAAACAAGAGTAGAAATCTGTTTTGTGGTGTTTACAATCTTCTTTTCCTTTTTCCTCATCTGACTGGTCAGACCCATATGGTTCTAAAGAAATCCAAATTTTTTATTTTACTTCTATAATCAAAGATGCAAGAGTTGATTCTATAGATTGAAGGAATATAAACTACAAATCAGTAAAGACTCAAAATCAGTGATGTGATTGATGTGTAAAAGCAATATATTTGTTTAAGGTTTTTGGTGGAGTCTGATTAGTAAATAAGGGGTTCTGTTGTGAACCTGTGTGAAAGGCAGAAAAGGATCTTTACACAGGAGTTAGCAGGGAGCTTTAAACTAGATTTGAATGAGGGAGGGATTTTCTATGGATAAACCTGAGAGCAGTACAGCAGTGTTTGAGATCCTGCAGTCTGCTATTTCAGTATAAGTAGGGGATGTAGATCCACCCAGTGGTAAAGATCCAAGATTTATTAGTGTGATATGAAACCACAAATAGATTTGAAAATGATCACATAGGAATTAGGGCTACTTCCCGCAAAAAGGTGGTGGATTCAATAGCCCAGCTAAAGAGCATCTACACCAATGTACACTGCATGAGCCACAAACAAGAGGAGGTGGAAGCCATGGAGCAGCAGGAAAAATATGAAAAAATTGCCATCATAGAAACATGGTGGAATGACTGTCAAAACTAATGTGTTGCAACAGATGGCTATAAACTCTTCAGATGTGATAAGCAAGGAAGGAGAGGTGGTAGGGTGGTCCTGTTTGTTAGGGAATGTGTTGATTATATGAAATTTAATGATGGGGTTAACAAGGTTCAGTGCTATGGTTAAGAATTGGGGTGGGCAAGGCCAACAAGGCAAATACAGTGGGAATTTTTTTTTCTGGGATTTTAACCTTGAGAAAAATTAATTATTTCAATCCAAGTTTCCTCTTTTTCTCTCTGTCCTAGCTCTGCTGTTGTTATTGGTGCACACAAATGCTGTAGGACTGAGGCAATTTTCATCTTTCCTCTCCTAATATTTCAGTCGGGAACCCATTCTTAGTGGGTTCACATTTATTTTTGTCTGGCTATGACATGGGCCAGAACAAACTTCACTAAGTTCGCTAATAGATAATCCTGATTTTAAGCAGGAGTTTCACTGATGCAAGAGAAATGAATGTTGGATTCTTCACCTGGATGAATGTTCAGACTGAGGAATGGTTTTTGAGCCCTGAAACTTCACACTTCCCACTCTCAGGGAAGTGGTAGCTACACCAGCCTGACAGAGCTCAACACTTACAGGCATATGGTGAGATTCTTGGGAATGGTGCTGGGAAGAACTTGGTGTTGGACTTTGATGATCCTTAAGGATTTCTTCCAATTCAGTTTAATTTCTGATTCTGTGAATAAAAGAGAATCTCAGAAATTTGATTGTCCATTGTTGGATTTGTTGCAAGTTAATTGTATGACTTTGGTGAGACACATTATGTGTTTGACTTTCTATTTTTTGATGTCCATTTGGTTCTCTGCTTTCCAATAAGGAACAGTTCACTCTGATGGTTGCTTTTCATAAGTACATGTGTAGAATTATGGTCTTTGTAACAATAATATTAATAGCTAGCATAAGACTGCATGTATTAAAATGTACTAAGCAGTAAATAATATAAAGCCATTTTTCTCCTTATTACTTCTTCATTAAAAATAAATGCACAACTTGTAAAAGCCTTCTAGAATGTTTTCCCTGTTTGGTCTTTACTCAAAGACATATAATATTATTAAGCCCCCCAAGACAAAAGAAGTATTGGGAATAAGATGAGAGACTAAAGAAATTGGAAAAAAAGGATTTTTTAGAGTCTGCAAAAATAGAAATAAAGATCGACTTGGCAAGAATGAAAATATCTATTTGCCAAAGAACATTGCAATTTTTTGTTATTAATTCTCCTAAAAAATAAGGCCAAAATAATTTAGTTTGCTATCATATAGGGGTGCATAGGAACCATAGGATATACCAGATAGTAATGATGGTATGTCTCTCAGCTGCCTAAAGATATCCCAAAATCTTTGTATCACATTTTAGTAAAGAGAACTGCATAGCAAAGAGGAGTGGGATATTGAGTTCATATACAAAAGAAAAAAGAAAACTATCACATATATAATGAGGATAGAATTTAAGCTTTAAAAAAAATATTTTTCAGTTGAGGAGCCTGACAATGTCAACCTTATAGTATTGTAAGAATTGGCATACACAATCACAGTTATAGCAAGCCATGATCTTTAATGTGTCTGCTGAACCAGCACTAGTGCTGTGTGATTTTAGAATAGCAAATATGCCACTCACATTTAAGAAATATCAGACAATTCGGTTTGCCCTTGGTAGTAAAGTAGGCCAAATATGGCCTGCATTCTATTGCTTTAAACAAAACTTTGTATTTTCCATTTGTATATGACAAGAATGCAGTGTCCCCTCTTTAAGCTAGAAATGTAAGTGCAAGAGTGTGTGTGTAAAGCAAACATGAAAAACTGTCTGAGAGTAGGTTTTACATATTAACCAGTTAATTACAAAGAGGTACAAAAGATTCAAATTGAAAGAAATATAAAAGAAACAAAGAAATTTGTAAAAGGTGGCAATAAAGGCCTTGGAGCAGGATGAGGAACAGTGACTCTTGCTGGGTCCTGCAGGGCATCACCTGTGGCATCCCCAGCCCTACCTTAACCTGACTCAGCACCTCCTTTAGGACGCAGTAATGGTTTACAATTTGCCTACACCACAGGAACAGTGTGAAGCCACCTCTGCTTCAAGTGTGTGTGGGTCTGTGTGGGAGCCCTGCCCAGAGATGGTGCCTTAGTGGGGTGCCAGCAGTGGCAGGGGTACCTGCTCAGCTAGTGCATCCACATCTTCACAAAACAATCTGCATTTAGTGGACCCTCACCTACACACTAGGTGGGTTACATTTCAGCCAGTGTGTGATGGTTCTTTTCAGGAGTGAGTTATAGAAGGGTTATTATAAAACTGCAGGTGTTTGATAACATTTTATGTGTCAAGTATTGTGGTGTATATTTTGTTCTGCTTTTTTTGATGGATAGTTAACATTAATATACTGAAAACTTGCTTCTATACTGAATAAACTAAATTATGTGAGCTGAGTTTTCCCATCAGACCAGCAAATTAATGAAAAAAAATCTAGAATCACAGAATATGCTGTGTTGGAAGGACCTCACAAGAATCATCAAAGTCTAACTCTGGTCCCTGCACAGGACACCCCCAAGAATGACACCATATGCCTGAAAGCACTGTTCAAATGCTTCATGAACTTGTGTCAGGCTTGGTGCTGAGACCACTATAGTGTTCTGTAGCCTGGACAGGAGCCTGTCCCAGTGACCAACCACCCTCCAGGAGAAGAAACAGATTTTTTTAACATTTGATCTGAACCTCTTCTGACAGCTTCAGGCCCATTCCCTTGGGTCCTGCCACTGGTCACAACAGAGAAGAGATCAGTGCCTGCCCCTCTTCTTCCTCTTGTGAGGAAGTTGTATGCTGTGATTTGGTCTTCCCTCAGTCTTCTCTCTTCCAGGCTGAACAAGCCAAGTGGCATCAGATGCTCTTTGCATGACTTCCAGATGTTGTGTATGTTGCTTGTCTTTCCTTCTCATTTTCAAATTTTCCCTATTTCCTATCTTTCGTGCAGAAAAAGAAAGTATGAAGGCCAAGTAGAGTGAATCCTGAAAGGAACTGAGATGTATAGGTATGAAAATATCTAGGAGTAAGTACACTGAGAGCTACAGACATATTCAGTCCAATAAGCCAAAGTTCTTTGGATCTTGACCATTCAAGTTGTATTCTCCTGCTTTAGAAAATATTTGAGCAAAAGACTGGAGATATTAATGAAAAATGGCAAAAGATTAGAAAATGTGGATCACATCTGACCAATTTCATTCATACTGATCTTCTATTAAATAAAAGAAGGCATCAGAGTTAATTTGTCTGGATTTTAGATATATACTTGCACAGGTGCCAAATAGGAAAAAGTGAATGAAAGGGGAGAAAGGGACTGAAAGAGAAACTGTGCAGAGGGAGAGAATTAACTGAAGAGTAGTCATGTTTACATCAAAGTGAAATAGGGCTGCTAAAATGAACACCTAGTGAAGCTTTAAACAGTTAAAACATTCTATGAACAAAAGAAGAAGAGGCGTATAACATACATGTGAAGTGAAAATGCCTTTTTTATCTTCTTAAAAGTTTTACCAGTGTAGAAAAATGCAATAAACATTATTATTATTCCAGCTACAATAACACTAACACTCATTTTCTAAATTATCTCATCAACACAATACAGATCTTACTAGTAATACTAAAGGTAGAAGTTGCTATATATGACAAACCTGCCATTATCTATCCCTTTCCCCAAGTAGCGTGCTCATCATCCTAATATTCCTCTATATTCTAAGGATGGTTTTAGCAGGTGTAGGAGGCATGCAGCAAATTTTCAGCATTGTGAGGTCTCTGCAGGGAGGCCTACGGTATCCATGGCGCATAGGCTTCCTCCTGCTTGGATGTGAGTTTTTCTTGGTTTAGTTTTCTTAGTTTTTTTAATCACAGCTCACTTTCCTCCCCCACTGCAGCCTGGGAGAGTCCCCCAGCCCCATGCACACAGAGGAATATTGTTTGGCAGACAATAACTGAAGGGGAATGTCTGTTCAGAGCTGAAGCTGGAGCAGGGGAGCCAGCGGTCACTGCCCATGCCACAGGGGTTAAACCAGTGACACCCAGATCAGGCTGTGGATAAACTAAATCTGGCACTGAGAGGTCAAAGTAAACATTTTTTAACCAGTAATTGCAAAATTATATGTCCTAGCTATGGAACTCCTTAAGAAATATCCATGGAGTGATGCAATACAACTTTCTTTTTAACTTTCCTGGCACAAAATTTATATACGCATTGATAAATTTTTCTGATAGGTTTCATTGGGAGGAAGAATTTTTTTTAGCTGAGAAATATAGCAATAGAAATGGAATAAACATAGGTGACTAAAATATCTTTCATTTAGGAACTAATGAGAAAAAAATCTTCAAGAAATGGTAGTCTCATTAGCTGAAAACTGCTGAGAAACAGAAAAGTTTGCATAATCAGTCTGACTAATAAGTTTGACTAATAAGTCATTGAAAGTCTACAGAATACCAGTGTGACATAAGAGTGGAAAAATAATCCTATAATTTGTCAGACTAGGTTTTTCTTGCTGAATAAAGGAATTATTAATTTCATTATATGTAGTAAGGATCTTTTCTGTAACACTATACATATTTTTCTGCCCACCAAATAGCTTGTGAAGATGCCTGCAGATTGGAACAGGGGCAAGAATGTCTCACAGCTGCAGTGATCAAGACATGAGCCTGAGATGTTGGCTTTGTAAAGCTCCTGGGCTACTGCCTTTGAATATAAATGAGAACACATTGAGTACCCAGGTGTGCAGGGAGGTGTCTGTTGCAAAGCTCCCTAAAAGGCAGCAGCCTCTTTCATCTGCAGTCAGATGGGCTAACTCCAGGGGAGAAGCACTCAATGACAAGCACTAGACTTAGGGCCTCTCACCACCCACCTGAATGCAGCAATCACTACTGCTTGCTTCCAGTGAACACCTGTGAGAGCACACTTCATTTTCTCTAGTCTATGTGCAATTAAAAGCCACCTGTTTGCATGCAGGAGTTGTTTGCAGCTGTTTCCCACAGCTGAGACCACCTCTCATTACCTTTTAGCAGATAGATGTTGTTTGTTGAAGCCAGCCATCAGCAACAAATTCCACCTGACTATAGCAAAGCTGATTATGCTGGTGGTCATCAGTCTCAACCAGAAATAAAAGATCAGTAGAACCTTCTAAAATAAGACACTGCAGGAATATTATTCTCATCTTCTGTACCTGGTATGGATCAATGAGCCACAGAATGGTTTGAATTGGAAAGGACCTTAAAGTTCATCTAGTTCCAGCCCCTCTACCATGTGCAGGGACCCATTACACTTGACTGAGTTGCTCCAAGCCGCATCCCATATGAATACTTTCAGGAATGAATAATCTATGGTCAACCTGTTCCTGTATCTCAACCCTTATAACAAGGAATTTCTTCCTAATAACTAGTCTAAATATACCCTCTCAGTTTGAAGCCATTCCTCCTTGTCCAAGCACTACATGTCCCTGTAGAAGCCCCTCTTTAGCTTTCTTGTAGGCCTCTTTTAGATACTGAAAGGCTGCTCTTCCTGGAGCCTTCTCTTCTACATGCTCAACTCCAACTCTCTCTAACTGTCTTCAAAGCAGAGATACTCCAGTCCTGATATTTTTGTGTCTCTCACCTGAACTTGTTCCAACAGGTCGACATCCTTTTTATGCTGGGGACCAAGAACTAGATGCAACGCTTCAGGTGAGATCTCACAAAAATGGAGTGGGAGAATCACCTCCCTCAACTTGTTGGTCACACTTCTTTTGATGCAATCCTGGATGCATTTGGCTTTCTGAGCTGCAAAGGCACATCACCTGGTCACATTGTGCTTCTCAGCAACCAACACTCCCAAGTCATTCTCCTCAGGGTTGCTCTCAGTTCTCTGCACAGCCTATATTTTTGCTTGGGATTTCTCCAAGCCATGTGCAGGACCTTGCATGTGGCCTTGTTGTACTTTGTGAGGTTCACACAGGTCCACTGCTTAAGCCTGTGCAATTAGCTCTGGATGGTATTCCCTTCCTTCAGACTGTCAACTGCACTGCTCCTGGTGTCATCAAATGCACTGAGGGCACACTCAATCCCTCTGTTCATGCCATGACAAAGATGTTAAACAGCCCCAGCCCCAGTACTGAGCCTGAACAGCAGTGCCTTTTCATTGGGACTTTTTGATAGTGAATGGCATGGTATTGGGATAATTAGCAGCTGCCTAAACAGATGGTTAGAGAACAAAAGTTCTTTACACAGCCCTCAATCATAGCTTTTTTAATTATTCACCATACTGACTATGGTGTTTATCAACATGATCCCCAGATTGGCACAGAGGAGGCTACAACACACTATGTTATATTCAACACCTCAGGCCCATAAGGGTTTTATGTTAGAGAGTGTGCATAAAGGTAAGCTCTTGGGTTCAGACCTCAGTCAAATATACAGTCTAGAAATAGGTTTTATTGAAAAGAAGAAAAAAAGCATAAGGTTACTATTTGCAAATGTACAAGGACACTAAAGGGCTAATTCATGATGGCAAAAAACTAATTATGTGTAAATTCACCAAGAAGAAACAGAAAATTAAACAAAAGCTCCTAATCACCAACAAGTGAGAGCTGAAGAAGTGTCAGGAATAAAATCAGCTTTTTTAAAGTTATGTTTATATATCAGATAATATACTATGACAGAAGAAATCTGGTTTTAGTATATTAAGAAAATCTTTCAAATTATATGTCCAATACCCATGGGATTTTTAGATACGATCTTTACAGTGCCAAAAGCAAGAGTATGTCTTGTTATTTCTATGTGAGATCCGATTTCTGTATTGCAGCAATGCTCAATCACCTGCTTGGGGTTAGGACGTTTGGATCCTGCCAGCAAGCCTTTAACCATGTAGGTAATTTTAAGTTTTATGGGCATCAATATCTATGGGTCAAACAGCACCTGAGTGGGAAATCTTCATGAAAGTGTAAGGTAAGATTTGGTTGATAAAGTCCTTCTGTGGCCTTAATCCAAAATCCTTTTGCAATTCTCTCTGAGTTATGAGAGTGGGGAAAAAATTCAATTCCTGCTGCAAAAGTGATCCAAGGGCCGTCACGCTTCTGAGAACAAAGCTAGAGTAAAACCACCCTCAGTTCAAAAACTTGACATGGGCAAAATCCTAGCTGATAATTTTTTGAGTGGATTAGGGAGGATTAAAGAAGAGACAGCAGTAGAATAAAAATAAGAAGATAAGAATATTTTCTCCAGTCACTTCTGAGCATAGTAAATTGGTACCTCTAAGATTTTCACAATGCCAAATGAAACACTTTTGGTTCTGACACTTCACAATCCAAATGTCCAGACTGAGTAGCACTTGTAAGCTATTCTTAGACTGTAGTCAGGACTCAAAAGAAGATATTTAAAGTAAGCCAAATACTGAGATTTAAAGATATTAAAATTACTCCAGTCCACTTTTTTTGGTATTGTGGTTTACATGTTTTCTTGGTTTTTACTGTGTGTAATTTAACTAATGTTGAAGCAATATAACTTTCTACTGGATCTAGACAGCTTTTTATCTATTCAAAATTCTTTATTGTAGTCATTAAAAAAAGCTATCCTTGAATTCATCATAACTTGATAATTGATGAAAAATTCAGTTCATGATCTTACTGATATTCTTGATTTTTCTTTATGTATACACACATGTATATGAGTTAAGCTACTCGATATCTATGAATCATTTCTTTCACTGTTTGTGTATGTGTGAGTTGTGTGTGTGGCATATCAAATGAAACATATCTCTCCTCCAAAAACATACTGACAGATCAGGTATTTTTCCTTATTTTCCTTCTACTTCTGGGGTTTAATTCCTTGCACTAAAACCAGTTGCTCTAAACTTTGCATTAAATGGAAAAAACAATGCATTGTAGAAGGGTGCATAAGGAAGGCAGGTAATATACATAAAGCTTAAGATTGTTTAGAAGATCCACAAAAACCTAAAATATTAATTTTTATTTGTTTGTGGCTATGCCCATTGCTAGTTAGTGCAAATTTTCTCTATTCAGTTGCCTACGAAAAATTTTAGGCTTCCTAATCAACTAACAGTATTTATTCTGAAATAAAAGTAAATTTTCACTCTATTTTACAAAAGGCAAAGATATCTTATATGAGGGATATTAAATGGGAATGTTATACAACTGCTTTTTTTTCTATACGGGTTGCTAACTCAATTCTGTAGGGAAACTCAAATCCTGCTCTACTGACTCTCTTGTCATCAGAGTAACCTCTAGCAGAGAAGCCACAATAAGTAAAAGTAAAGCTGGGGAAAAACTCTGCTTCCAGTTATTTATTGAGGGAAAAAAAAAGGAGTCCCTTGATAGCTAGGATTACATTCAGAAATTAGTCTTTGAGGCAAAGTAAAGAAACATTTTTGCTTAAACACATATTTTAAAATATAATAATGAACAATGCACTAGTTGGAGCCTTACTGCTGTTAGCAGTTCTATAAGGAATCTGAAAATTAATGTCACAAGCCAATTCCTTATATATCCTTGCACCAACATCTGTCCTTAAGTGATAACATAGGATACCTCAGTTTGGCATTGGTCCATCCCTCAATACACCTGCTGCCCAAACGTGGCCCGAGTGTTTGCACACCAGGAAGGCTACAAGACAATGCTCTTACAATTTCTTTTTTATCACCATCATTCCCTTACAGGTAACTGTGTTGTGTCTGTCTTTTCTGCTTCCAGACAGATGTTTCCTTAGCCACAAGTTACCCATGCTAGACATTTATGATTTTAATTTCTCCTTCAGGTAGCTGAGGGCACTTTCCCCTCAGCTAGTTCTGTTCTTAAAATAAGATGACTTAATCCAGCACTGTGTCTGATATTAGCTATATCTGACAATTGGTAGGGACTGGATGCAGGTGGAATGGATGAAGCTCATTTTGTGTCATGAAGAATACTAATTGCACAAATTGGAGCTTTATTTGTGTTAGAGCAGCTCCCTTGCTATGGTGTGTTGAAAATCAGTCATTGACAATGGCCAGGAGCAGAACCCTAGACAAAGATTATAAGAGGCAGTAAGATAAACTTATATTTGCCTAAGTAGTTCTGTTGTTAAAACTGTAGTTAGATCCTTCCCACTATGTGTAGGTACCTTAGAGGTGCCTTAATGAAGGGTGTCCAATATCATTATTTTTGCAGATTCCATTAGAAAGGACATTGAAATAACTCAACATTATACTTTAGTATGCTGTCTTTAAACCCGATGCAATCTTATCAAGTGCAGCAAAAACAATTTGTGAGCCTTTCCTATGAAAACCTAGAAACAAGAAACACCTATAAACCAATACTAAAACAAACAAATAAGAAATACACTATGGAAAATCAGAAAGACAAAATCCAAAAACCTGGAGCAATGCAGTGAAGTATTAGGCCCAGATTTTTGTTCACAAGAAAAATAATTATTAGGGTTTAAATAAAATTTCCAAATGTGTTTTTGTGATATATGTATATTTATATTGCACTCACTTCGCAGTAGTGTCATTATGCTAGAGGGAAAAGGCACAGATTTTAAACAGTAAAATAAAACACCTTTTTTTTTTGATGCTTGGTTGTGTACTTATACTTTGCTAAAATTCACCCAGTGGGAGAACATATGCACTTTAATCTTCATCACAATAATCTATGTTTCAGACAGGGATGAATAGCAGTTGATATGTAACAAACCATCCATCCAAGTTTGTATCTTAAGTTCCTAATTAAAGTATCTGAAAGCCATCTCTTTCCATAGTTACTTCAAAGCAATAATATCCATATCATTTTGATTCATTTTGCTAGATGGCTGTGAATAAAGAACTTATTAGACACTGTATTCATAAAACTGTTGAATACTGTTTATACTTAGGGAGATGACAGATCTAATGAGTCCATGTTTTCCATCATTCATCTACACAGGATCACATATTGGCAGTCTTCAGCACAGCATCCAAGTGCCTCCATAATGTCTGAGCACTACTTACTAAATTAGGTTATTAATCCTAAGAGACTCTGGGTTGGATTCCAACCTTTCTTCTTTCTTAGGTGCTTTATTTTTGCAACTCTAATTATTCTTTACTTGCACTTCTTTTCACTGTAATAAGCTCCTAATACTGGATAGATACAAGTGAAAGCAGAAGCTTTTTGATTATACCCATGCAATATTGAACTCTGATTTTTTTACTTATCTAGAGAAGGATTTTGAAATAAATGATAAAAATGGTTTTTTGTATAAATGGAATCTGTGGAGACATGCCCTATGAAGAGAGTCGATAAAGAAGTTAAAAAAAAAGCAGGAAGGAAAAAAATATATTTAATATTTAAAGTATTAGTTTATAATTAAAATATATGGTTGGTACAAAATTATCCTTTGTTCAGAAGATGATAGCTATATTTCTTTAAATGTTATAAATGACAGCAGTATAATGATATTCAAATAGTCTTTTCAGATATTACTTAGATATCCTTACTCTTTGCACCAAAATTTTGAAGGACTGAAATTAAAGATAAATTATATGAAACATTTGACCTGAAGCACCCCACCTTATCCCTATCTTCCCAACTGATTCATTGTATTAGTCTATTCAGATAACAATATGAAGTAGTAAAAGATTTCTGCCTTTAAATATCCTTTGGCAGAAAAATGGTATTTCAAACTATTGCTTTGAGTGCTGCATAGTGCTGCAGAGAACTAAGAAAAGAAAGCATGACAAGGAACTAGTCATGAAGTCTTGCCACAGCCTTTGTCATGGGAAATGCAAAATAAATAAGCATATCCATTCAACATCCATCAATCAACAACATTCTGTGTCTCTTGAAATATCTTGAGCAGGAGGTTTAGATTATATTCACAGAAGGGAACACTTGTTTGGTTTTTTTTTTAATAATAAACAGTTACTCAGGGCCACATTTTTCAATTCTAACTCCTATTGGTATTTACTTGAGTAAATCATCCTCTTAGAAAACTACTTTCATGGGTAAATTTTGGATAACATAAGAGCTTAATTATCAGACTTTTTATATTTAATTGCTATATTTGGCAATAGTTCCATAGTAACTTGCTTAAACAGGGAGGTTGGACCAGATGACTCACTGTACTCTCTTCCAACCTTACTCATTCACTTACTGTGTGACTTTGTTGACATTAAATTTAATAATAATTCCTCTAGAATGCCTTCTTGGTAATTTAGTTATGTAAAAGGCCTTTGATTTCATCAGTTTACTAAGTGTTTCATTTATATGCTGTGTTACTAGATTGTTCTAGTACTTATCTTCTTTCCTTCTCTCCCTGCACCTGCACGTCTCTTTTATTATCCATTATGAAATTCACCTTGAAACACAATAATGAAACTGATCTCTAAATAGCAAAACAACCCCCTCATGCCCCCAAAACTTGAATCCTTTCTTACAGACTCTGTACTTCCTTAGCATAACATCTAGTTCTAAAATTCAAGCGGGATTCACCAGACAATCTTTCTGTTTCACCTGCGCTAAGTGTGAATCTGGAATCAAAACAAACATCCCTCCTCTTGAATGTTATATTAATTCATGCACTGCCTTTCTTTCCTCTGTTGTTGGTAATGTGTCCCAAGAAAACTCCCAGGTGCCAGCTACTCAAGCAGCTTTTCTGCTCTAAAAAAGCACTAGATGCTCTACTCCCATAATCCAAGATCATTTTTACCCACCCATGTTCAATAGCAACTCACGTTCCAGCACTGGCAGTGTGTCCTGCCACTGGTCCCCACACACTTCTTTAACCTTCAGGTGACTGTCTGAAGAGTGAGTAGGGTCAGCATCTCTGCTTTGAGACTGTTCTCAGAAAAAGTGTGTACCTCTGTCATAGTCCACCACCCTGTACAAGCGTCAACATGAGGAAGCTGAATAATAGAGGCATTCCTGTTGATGGGACAAGACTTTTGAATGAATAATTGCATAGGTTTATTGGAAAGATAGATAGATAGATGGTAGATGATAGATAGATAGATAGATAGATAGATAGATAGATAGATAGATAGATAGATAGATAGATAGATAGATAGGTAGATCATAGATAGACTATAAATATTTCTAAATTCATCATCAATAAACTGACTGAATAACTCTTGAAAAGATTTTATTTTCAAAAGTCAGAGAATTTTGAATATGACCAAATCTAAATTATGTACAACGTACACAAATTTTACTTTGCATGTTTTAAAAACTATAAGCAATTTTGATTCCTTCCTTTAATAATGAGATCAATAAAAAACAGTGGTGTGTTCATTAAAAAAATAAATCAAAACCACACAACAAATATAATATTTTCCAGTAAACAGATCACTGTATATTACCTGAGAGTAAAATTATTGATTCTTTCAAATGTCTATCTGTTACACAGCTTAGGATACTTTCAGCACTCACTTTACAGCACTACTGCCTGGGACTGATAATTCAGTCTCTGCAATATGATTCCTAAATAGCACATTTGAAGAGAGGAGTTGATAAGCATGTCATGGTTTTCCAAAAGCATGGTAGTTATAGCATCTGTTAGTTGTCCTGAGACAATTTTTGATCACTGTGTGTGTGTACAAAAACTACTGTACTTTTGGAAGGCAGACAGAATGCTAGAAGTTTATGATGTCACCCAAAATAGAAAAGAATTACATAGCTCTACAATCCCACACAAATAAAGATCATTTTAAGCTTTCTACTGAAGATGCATTTTCCCAGGTGGTCAATTGCACTTGTCATCTGTTATTCTGGAAAATGCACAGAATTTAATAGATGAGGTATATCAGACTAACTACATTAGGAACACACCAGCTGTCAATATGGCTTCAGCCCAACAGCATCTTTTGGGAAAAACAAATTCCAAAATGAAGACGGTATACTATTTGTCTGATAGAATGATTATAAGTTTCACCATCTGTTGCATATTTCACTATTAATCATGATTTGTATCAACAGATATTTTCTAAAATCTACATTTTCTTTTTTATGCAAGAAACAGCAAAACATAATGACAACACATTGTCTCAAGTAAGGATGTACCAATGCTTAATCTAAATCAGATAAACTTCACCCTAGTTTAACAAGGTAGATATCTAGGCCACTAATTACAGTAAATAGATCTAAAAATATCAGTGACAGAACTGAAAAACAAAACAGAATTATTCATTTTTGCTTGAAAAACTGAATTTGCTTTTCAAATTTATTCTATTGTGCAATCATATACTAGTTATGTTTAATATTTCAAAGCCCATAAGTTGAATACAATTGGATTTTAATTACATTTAATCAAACATAAATGCAAAAGTTCCAACAGTTTAAAAAGGTTTCATGGCTATATCTAAACTAGAGAGGAATTTCTTGCATGTAAAATTGAATGTCTAGTCATTTAATTTAATGTGAAAGATCATGACATTGTTTAAAGGTATATCAGAAAAGAGATTAAGAAATATTTAATTAGATTTGAGTTTTGCGGGTTGATTTTGTGGTTTTTGGGTTTTTTAAGCATTTTTTCTAATATTTACTATACCTCATAGCTCTAAGGGTTTAGGGTTTATTTGGTTTTTGTGGGGGGTTTTTTGTATGTTTGTTTGATTGTTTTTTTATGTCATTCTTTCTTCCTGTATTTCTTTCAACATGATCCCCATCTGTTTCCAAGTGAAAGGCCTGGTTCTAGTCCCAGCCACTATTCTTCAATTTTGGCTTGTTGCCTATTACATTAATAGGCTCTGTGCCGGGCTATAGCATCTATACAGAAGCAAGATGAGACTCATGATCAGACTAAGGGTTGGTAATGTTTGCAACTGTAAGCATAAGTTAAAGAATTTTGGAAGAAAAATTTGGTATTATTTAAATTATTTCATTCTTCTCACCTTAAACTAACATTTTGCTTGATCTGAGGATAAGCCATCACTCATGTCATCTTTATCCAAACAAGACTTAAAGCAAAAGGAAAAACTGTAGCAACAGGTACTTAGTATTATTGCCTAAGCCATACGCTGAATTCAGACATTTTGGTTCCTCAAAAGCTTTTTCTACTTTGTCTTCCTTGTATTGAAGAAACTATAATTTCTACTTCTTTCCCTGCTATTCTTGTAACTTCATTAACTGATTAACAAAGGGAAAATAAAACAGAACTCTGCAGTGCCTAATATGAGGGCGCATTCACTATAAGGAGGAAATTACTATAGTAATTTTCACTATAGGAAATGACAATCCAATATTCAGAAGTCTCTGGAAAATCTGAGAAATAAAAATTAAGCCATTCACTCTTTCTCAACTTGACAGCCATACCAATGATTTCTAAGATCATTTGAAGCGTTTGATGATATCTATATCAAAAAAGGAACTTTTTTTTTTTTTACATCTTTGGTAGGTTTTTTGGTTTTTTTCTCTTTTGTTACTGTTTGGCAATCAGTCAACACAGTGTTATCTTTTAGGACAACAGTTATCAATCTAATAAACAATGTTTATCAAACTCAGAGTCAGATGAAATACAGGCTTTCAACTTACTGGGGAAAAAATAATGTCCTTTTCAAGATATATGATGAAAAGTGGATATATCAACTTTAATAGCTTTTTGAGAATTTGTTGTGACAAGAACACTTCAGAAGCTAGTATTACATCCATTAAAGCAAGGAAAACTTTCTCAATTGGTCTTTAAGCTTTATATGAAATTGTTAGAAATATAACATTCCATGGGAAATACATTGAGAAACTTATTTGTTTCCTTATAATTTCCTTCATGTTTATAAAGAAAATTATTGGCAGAGAGAATAAAGAAGAGCTTTTTTTTTCTTAAAAAGAGGGTTTTTTTCTTAATTTCATGTGAGGTTCTGTTTCTGGAGTGTCATTAAGGAAGATCTGCATGTTTTATAAGTACAGCATCAGGCCCCCACTGTGTCTGAATGGATGTGGAGTGGGACTATTACAGATGCACAGCAGATTTTTGTCAAGCAAACTTAACTAGATGTATTTCAAATTGATAGCCAAGGTTATGGCATTGCTGGCATACAACCAAAAACCTGTGATTTCGCTCAGTACTACTGAGGTATTTTATAATATTCAACTGCAACATTAAGGAAAAGGCCGTATATGGTAATTCTTATT
The DNA here is from genome assembly GCA_013397245.1 of Thryothorus ludovicianus. NCBI lineage: Eukaryota > Metazoa > Chordata > Aves > Passeriformes > Certhiidae > Thryothorus > Thryothorus ludovicianus. The sequence continues at coordinate 132,139 of VZTB01011851.1, read as the reverse complement.
AAAAAGAAGAGACATTTATAACAGATCTTGAATAATTTTTCACTCTAGTGACAAATTCAAACACTCTAGATAATATTCTATATGAGATAGACACCTAGTGACAGGCTTTGTTTTTCTAAGATATTCTGTGTTTCACATTGATTAGCGAAACATCACATTTTTATTTATCAAGGTCTTTATATTAATATTTTAGTTCTTAGTCTTTATTGGAGCTAGTAGTGAACTGAGATTCATGTTCTGGCAACAGCCTTCTTTTTCCTTTCTTCTTACCAGCTCTTGAGTTCAAAGAGCTATATCAATCTCATTTTCAATCCAATTACATTACTCTGGTTTTTTTGGATGACTTTAAAATATTTCTGAAAATATGTCAGCCTTCTAGGAGCTGAATCCAATTTCCACATTTAATGACAGCACCTATGTCTATCTCTTCTTTTATCCTTTGGTCAAATAGAAGCTCCAGAAATGTTCATTATCCCCCTTTATTTGTAAAGCTGATCCTCCAATTTGTATTTTTTGAAGTTTGAAGAAGAAGGTTCATTTATCTGTTTAACATTTTCAATCTCTCTCTTCAGTCTTGAAATAATGTTCAGGTCTTATCCCATATAGGACTTAACTACATTCTGAAGGATATGGCAATGGAACATTGTTTCACAATCGGAGATTTTGACACACGATGGTATTTTTAATATCCACTACAAATTAGAATAGTGACTTAGATCTGTGACTTTTCAAATTTTTAGTTCATTCATTGTCTCTTCTTACATTTCCACTGCATAAGCAAAAGTTCTGTCTCTAGCTCAGCAATACTTCTTTTGCAGTCTGTTCTCTATATAGTAAGGCAAACCTTATCCATCTGATTTGGGGCTATTGATATCTCCGAATAGCAGTAACTTGAGCAGTTATATACCTTTTTTTTCTGTGTTGGCAAAGACCCTAAGGTCACCACTACTGGTAAAGGACTTTCGTAGTGTTGATTAGAACAGTTCCCTCCTAAGTCAGTCTTGGATGATCTTGGATGTTTCCAGGGATAAGGCATCCACCACTAATCTGGGCAAGCTGTTCCAGTGTTTCATCACCTTTTTACCTAGTCTAAATCTGCTCTCTTTTTTAGATTAAAGCCATTGCCCCTTCTGTTACAACATGCTTGTGTAAGAAGTCTGTCCCCATCTTTCTTATAAGTCCTCTTAAGTACTGAAGGGTTTCAATGAGGTCTTCCTGAAGCGTTCTCTTCTCCAGCCTGAACAACCCATTCTCTCTTGGCTTTTCCTCGTAAGAGTGGCACTCCAGCCCTCTCCCCACCTTTGTGACCCTCCCCTGGACTTCCTCCCAATCCTTCACACATCGAGACCCTCTGACCTGGAAGCAGTACTCCAGATGGGATTTCGCTAGGACAGAGTAGAGGTGGAGAATCACATCCCCCAACCTAGGCCATTCCTCTTTTGATGCAGGCCAGTATGTGATTTGCCTTCAGTGCTGCAAGTGCACACTGTGGCTCATATCCAGTTTTTCATTCATTAGAACCCTCAAGTCCTTCTTCTCAATCTTCCAGTCTGTACTCATGTCTGGGTGGTCCTGACCCATGTGTAGGACCTTGTGCTTGGCTTTGTTGAATCTTATTAGCTCTCAAGACTGTATAGCTCCCTCTCGATGGTATCCCATCTCTCAGGTGTGCCAGCAGTACCTGTCCTTTCTTTCCTGTACATTTGCTTCTTGCCCATTTGATCAGCAGCTCTCTAGTCAGCCTTCCTGTCCTGATTTCTAACACTGGGCAACCAAGAGCTCTCCTTCTCTGTGGAAAGAGCCATATGCTCTGTTCTGCCACCTTCTCCCTGAAGACAGTTCCCCAGAGGGTCCTACTGACTAACTCTTTTGAAGAGCTGAAATATTACTTTCCTAAAATTCAGGGTACTTTTTTCTTCACCTGACCCATATCCCTCACCACTGCAAATTCCACCCTGCAGCCCAAGCTGTCTTCAGTTTTGACACCTCTGATGAGCTCATTTGCATTGATGACCAATCAGGTCTCTCTGATAGAGCTGTCTATTACCTAGTTCTGGAGGTTATCCTCCATGCATTACAAGTGTCTTCTGGATTGCCTACAAAGTAGCTGCTTGTGTTACTTTCCCAGCAGATGTTGGGGGGTGGTTTAAGCGCCCCAGGAGGACAAAACCCTGTGAACATCAAGCTGTCTGATCCAGGGAAACCTGTAGCAGACACAGACCAATAGGTTCCTTTTGTTCCCTTGAACTCCAATTCCTACACATGAGCTTTCAACTTTCTTACGACAGCTCTTCAGAGACAGCTCTTCACACTCAATCCAATTCTTCATGTAGAAGGCAACAACTACACCCCTCCTTCCTTGCTGGTCTCTTATGAATAGGAGGCACCATCAACAGCTGCCCTCTTGTTATGGGATTCATCCTTCTCTGTGTTGCCTTCTGTTGCCTGGATCTATGATTCTAAGTATTACCCCAGAGTATGTCAATCCCCTACAACCTCATGAAAAGGATGAGCCACTAAAGAGATAAACAAAAACTAAGAACATTCCACACCATCCCCCCATAAATAAAATAATGACACAAAGGAAACTCCCAAACTTAACCACTACTTACACTCCACAACAGATTCCAGCACCAAGACAACTGACCAACAATGAAGGATCAGATAGAATTGCTAATCCCCCAAAACAAAGTAGCATCTGAAAAAATACAGCTTGAGTCATAGTGGTTCTCTTTGGGATTTTCTTTAAAGTCTATGGCCTGAAAAAAATGTGAAAAAATCTAGCTTGAATGAACTGTCAGAATGAACTTCCCTACAATTCATTTCCTGCCTCCCACACTTCTATCCAGCCAAAAGGGATATCCAGTAACAGGCACAGCCATGCTACTTTTAAATGCATGACTCCCAAAGGGGAAAGAATTTTATGCATGGCTGCTACTGTATCTGGCAGTGAATCAGGGGCCTGTTTTCCTTGGACAGAACTAGGGAAGATTTATATGTCTCAGGGTATGGTCAAAAACAGTCAGCATGCTGAACAGGCAGCTGGTAAAGTAACACCAAAAACAAACTGTTGCAGAACATTGACTTCAGTCTAGAATTTGGGTTGAAGTTTAGGTAGCTATTTCAGGATCTGATTTTAAAACATACTGTTGATGATATTCTGCATTTTCATGTAGTAGATGTCAGAAGAATTTCTGCAGGGATTGTTTACCTGGGCTCAGTGATATTTTCAAGATATGAATTCCTTTTCAAGATGTGAATTTCTGCCTACCAAGGGAAAAGCCTGAGCTGAGTGCTGCCAGTGCACAGAAAACACAACATCTTAGTCAAAAACCAGAAAGTTACAAGACAGGTTCAGAATCTGGAAATAAGGAATGTCTCAACCAAGAAGGTTCCCGAGCCAACAGGCTTGTATTAAGATGCTTCCTAGGATTACTGTCCTTGACCCGAGGATTCAAGCTGTTCACTGTGCAGTAACTCACCTTAAACACAGAGACAAAAATTGATCTCTCCCATCTCTCTTCAAGCAACAGTCTCAGAGCTAATAAACTTGCATGGAAAATATGAACTTGAATGTTTTTCTCCTTACCTCCCATTGCTTTACATCAAAGTTGTAGGAAAACATACACCTGGACCTTTTGAGTGAATATTTTCTTCTGCAATAGAAATGTATGTGCTTTTTATTTGAGGTATAAAAGCAGGCTGTATTGTAAGTACCGCTCCATAATATCCTGTAGTTTCTCAGAAAAGTGCCAAATGTCTCCAAATGTCTTCCCAGGAAAAACATATTTTCACATCAGTTTCAATTCTTTCCTAAGGTCCTCAGGGACAAATTCAACTGAAGTCAATGTTTCATCAAAATCACAGTGTGACTTTTAGTAATGACCTGAAGTAACAAAAAACTGGAAGCAAAAAGGGTCCAGCCACTCCAATCACTGTAACAGCCCTGATGTCTTGTGTAGTTCATCAATGTTTCCTTCATCTCCCTGTCTTGGCTTAACCACAACCAGCAGCCAAGCCCCATGCAACTGCTCTCTTACTTCTTCACCAGAAGGATGGAGGAGAGAACGGAAGGGTAAAAGCTGGAAAACTTGTGGGTTGAGATAAAAACAGTTTATTATGAAAGAGAAAAGCTGCACACACAAACAAGGCAAAGCAAGGAATTAATTCACTGCTTCCCACGGACAGGCAGGGGTTCAGCCATCTCCAGGAGAGCAGGGCACCATCACGCATCCGAGTATTTACCCCCATGCTGTCTTTAAAACAAAATGACTCCATATTATTTCCTTTTTGATTTCTAAAACACAGGCTGTTATCCAAATTTAAAGCTAAAAAGCTAACCAGCCCAACAGATCTTGAATCTTCAAACGGAAATTATGTGTGATTTCAGCAGTTTCTGCATACTTCCCTAAATATGTTTAGAAATAAAACTTTGCAAATGAATGGAAAGACCACTAATTGTGGCTGTTTGCAGATGCCTCTATTTGTAGAAGTTGTTATTTCTAGAACTCCCACTGTATGCAGTCTTCTGATCAGGAGAAAAAATTGTCCATCTACTTTAAATGTTAAGTAACATATTACCCATTAAACAAGCTACAATGACTGTTAGATAATTGGAATATTCTTAGCCTTTACCTGGAATAGATACGTACAACCATTACAATTCTATCTATATGAAAATATTTTTATTTCAAGTTTGTTTACACCTGTAACAAAATTCTGTGGCATTATTTATGTGCTTTCTTTGTGTAGGATATGATTCATAAATTCCTGGAAATTTCTATGTGATAGAGATCTTACAAATATCATCAGTATATCAGATATTGAAATTATAAAGATGTTCAGCACACCTACATAAAGTCTCTTTGGTGTAGATGATAGGAACTGGAATAGAACTGTCAGACCCAAATTTATGAAAGCTCTTCACAAGGCAGTGAATATATGCTTTAAATATATAATAAACCTTCCTCACAGATGGAGAAATAAGCTGCTGCTGCTGCTGCTGCTACAGTGACAGAGCAAAAAAGTTGCTGCTTTTGTCATCTTTAGAGCCAGCAGTTGTGATGGGAATGGCATCACCAGCACTGTCACAATCAGCAGTGCTGATAGATCTGTGGAACTGGAAGGAGACATGAGAGTTTTCAGAGGGAGAAAGCTTATTTAAAAATTAATAAACCTTTCCACTGTTGAAAAAGGAAGTTTAATGCATATGATACTGCATGAAGGAAGCTATTACAAAAGAGAAAGGTTAAATTTATTCTACAGCCCCATGCTTGAGTTTAAAAGATGATTTTCCAGATGAAATAAAATACCTTAATTTTAATGTCTTTTTCATGTCCTTCTGTGGTTTTAACTCTGATGGTTTAAGGGTATATCAACTAAGAGTTTGAAGAGTTCACATTTTACTAGACCAATGGCTGAAAATATCAAAAAAAACCTGCTTTCAGCCATAAAAGCCTTTCAGATCTGATCTATCAGGATAGGTTAAGAAATAAGGACAATATTACGAGCATGAAAAGCCCACATATAGCAGAAAATTAAATACAGTCTATGAGATGCAACTCTAAGTATTTTTCACATTTTTTATATAAGCTCCTCCTTTGTGCTGACAGATATCTTTATCTACAGAAGAAAAGTGTAAGAATAATGTGAGCATAAGTATCCAATATTTATGTATATACGTCCTTCATGAATGAAATTACTGCAGAACTGGCAAAAGAAATGGTGGTATTTTATTTATGTGAAATAAGACAAAGTTCTACCATTTTTCTCTAGAATGTTTTGTTAAAGTCAAATAAAAATAATATATTGAACTTGTCATCTGCAAAATTTTTCTTGTCAAGTACAGCCATCAGCAGCATCTGTCACTGCAGAGCAGTTACAAGCAGTGATATCAAGTATTTGGGGGTAAGAGCAGCTCTCAGTTGTACAGGACTTTCAAGATTTGCTTTTCCCAATAATACATGCACTGTAGTTTGGGATCCTTGGTCCTAACTTATGCAATCCCAGTTGAGTCTATAATATCCTTCATTAACCAGCAGATGATACCTTTCTAGAATTATGTTTGGCACTGTACATGTATATGATATATGAGCGGTGTTATTCATATTTTTACTTCATTTTTGTCAAGGTCAAGCTTCCTTTTAATATTTCAGATACTTTTTGAACTCATAATCCATCTGTCTAGCCACTTAGCTGCCTTTCCAAGATTTTTTTCTTGCTGCTTACCAGTACACTATTTGAATGCATCATGAGATTATTTATAAATGATGCATAAATCCTGTTTTTTTCCTTAGTGATATGAGGGGAAAAATGCATTTAAATGCATATAGGTGCAATTATAGCTATGAAAAAAAAAAAATGCTTTGGCTTAAATAATATTCCAATGAAGAAGAAGATTTGCATTTAACTGCTTCAGTTTTGCACATATTTGGGCAATTTTACAGGTATTGGCAATTATACAAACCCAGAAATTCATCTGCCTAAATAAAGATAATGGAAGTTGTTAGTTTGTATTTTAGGGGTTTTGTTCGGTTGGTTGTTTTTGTCCTAGCACTGAATTTATTTTTACAGATATTGCTAAGTTATTTTTATTTACAGCATTTGTAAATGTAGGGCCAGAGGTCACTACCAAGCCTTTGCCACCCTGAGCAGCCTCATCAGCGATGCACATCCCCAAGCTACATCACAGGTGTGACTGTGCTCAGCCTTGCTCTGCCTGCCCTGGTACTGAATGGCCTCCGTGGGTGGTTCCCACTCCTGGCTCATTACCTTGCCTTTCTGGGACTGCGGCAGAGAGTGGGATTGGCCTTGGGTGTCTTTCTCTAGGCTGTGCTGGGCAAAGACACATTTGGCTCCTGGCTTGTGTGTCCTTGTGGAGCAGCCTCGTTCTAGCATCTGGACTCTGATTCTGTTAGACAAAATTGACAGATTTCTGGATTACAAACTGATCACAGGACATACACACAAACACATAAAGAAAAGAAATTCAAGAGTAATGTCTCACTGATCTGTTAATTAGTCATTTATGAGTAAATAAAACAGATTTCATGCAGCATCTTTCCAATCAAGTCACCCATAGAATTAATTTTAAAATGATTACTGAGTAAAAAAAAAAATTGCCTTTTTTTCTTATTCACATTTCCAGAAAGTGTTTTTCTAGATATAATTATGATATAAACCACTATAAAAAATAATAATATGATAGTATCACTAAGCAACAGAGCATTAAGTCAGTTATTCATGACTACAAAGTATATTCTGACAGAGAATGACCAAAACAGTAACAAAGGAATTTTACTGTATACAATTACAAGTACTGTACAATGATCTATCTCACAGTCATTTCAAAGTCTTGTGCAAGCTAATCTAGTTAACCTCACTATGCACAGAAGGTTGAACTAGATAATTTCCAAAGGTCCTTCCAAATTCCACCTTCTGTGATTCAGAATTCAGAAGTTTCATAAATAAATTCCTCATCCTTTTGACTCTTCTAACAGCACTAGCCTTTGACTACACAAGTTTCACTTTCACCTCGGCATGTCCCATGATGGATAAGCACGTGTACATCTCCAGGTTTCAGTTTCTCATGGAAGCATATGTAAAGATCTCTCCCCACATCACAAACTGACATTCATGTAAGCCCTCTACACTTGATGTGTTTCTTTCTTGTTTTATGCCTCTACCTCCTCACATATTATCTCACATTCTGGAATGAAACATAAAATCTTATTTCCACTCAATGCAAGTAGTGTCACAAAAAAACTAGCGTATGGAAAAAATTAAAAAACCAATCTGACATAAAATGTCGAGATTATTATCTCAAGATTCAGCAGCTTTATTTCTTTCTCTGCTTGAATCAGGTGGAGTGAATTTGCATCTGTCCATCAAAACTCACAGAAAAAGAAAGAAAAAAAACAAGACAAAAAATAGAAACCAAATATATAAGTTCAATTTTAGGGTTTTGCTGAGCTACACATTGCTAGAGGTTCAGTTTCCCTACTAGAAATGCATCACAAATTTCCTTGTCCTTGGAAATCTGTAATGTCTTGTGGGGCTTTTTTCCTACTGTTTAATGTAACTATACATTATATATTTATATCTCTCCATGTGTATATTTCTATATCTCTCTGTATATGGATGCAATAATTGGATTCTACTGTTAACAGAATGCTGTCAGGAGCTCCTCCTAGTAAAGTTAAAAGGAAACACCTATGGGAACACAGAGTTAGAGAAAATTTTAGGAAATCTACTTTGTAAATTCTAATTTCTGGTCTCTATTTTTATTCCTTTTAAAATACAATTTCCCCTATATTATTTTATTTCATTTAAAGTGATGAAAATTTTTTCATCCTTATAAAGTATTTTTCTATCTACAGATAACAATAAGAGCAACTCTAAAAGATAGTAAGCTATGTACGTATGTAGGTTATATACTAGGAAAAGGTTTTTCACCTGGAGGGTGGCTGGGCACTGGAACAGGCTCCCCAGAGAAGTGGTCACAGCCTGGCAGAGTTCAAGAGGCGTTTGGATAATGCTCGCATGTACATGGTGTGACTTTTTGGGTGTCCTGTGCTTGGCCAGGAGTTGGACTTCAACTCTACGGTACCTTCCAACTCAACGGTTCTATGAAAATCTTACATCTAGAGATAGCACAATTGTTTATGAGATTGTGTTTAGACAGTCAAAAATATTAATCAACCCATCACTGTAGATGCCCCAATTAAAATGGAAGCATACAGCAAATTCCATCCCATTAACAGAATATATGGTTAGAAGACTGCAAATAATGATTCAGTCTCTGAGAATAGGACTCATTTTGCTTAACATCCATCTTCTGTGTTAAGTTTCAGTGTTCTCATTGCACAGAAGAAAAGACAGCACTTTCAAATGCATAAGCCAACTCACTTTAAACATTTGATCTTGGATGGGAAGAATAATATGGTAAAAGTACCAACTTTACCCTCCTAAGCATGAAAATTCTAGCCAACTAAATGAAACGTAGGTATGTATCCTGTAGACTCTTGCATCTGTTCAGGTAATATTAAAATTCCAAAGTGGAAACAAAATTGAAATTAGATTAAAAATATTTTGTAAGTATTTGTTGCTTTCTACTGCGCCTTCTGCTCTTCCTTAATGACTGTAGCACTCACTGATTTCTAGTAGAGATGATTGTACCACCCTAGTACTACCCTTTGCTCTATAGAATTTGCTACATACAATTGCTCTATGGAATTACACGAGATATAGCAGATGAATGATATCATTAAACCTATACTCACTTATGGGAACCAGGTTTGAGGTATGATTGTGAGTAACTGATTCATGAGACTGTGGCTGAGTTCTATGTGACCTCCCAGATTCACTAGTATGGAATGCCTTAAGGATGAATTTTGACATCCCAGTGAAAAGAACTTCTGATAGGAAAATGTCATTAGTAATTTGCAAACCCTTGGAAAATCAAAATGTCCTTCTAGCTGGGATAATTGGTGTTTTATTAAGAATGAAAGCAGTGAAAACATGTAACCATCTGAATATTTACTCATATTGTTAAACCTGAAAGTGTAGGAGAGCCAAAATTAGACATCTTAGGTTCCTATATTTGTGTGATTCTATATATGCCTTATAGAGATCATCTTGACTTCACAAAATTTAAATAAGCAGCTGTTAAGAATGGCTTTGTACATTCTATACACAAAGGAACATGATTTATTCCTGTTGTAGCTGTATTTAAAATTGTTGAAGTTGCACTGGTCTGATGTTTCAGTATTGTTCATTTTCATAAATCTGTCTTTAGCATATAATATGATTTTAACAACTTCCTTAGTTTAATTTTAGATTTGAATATTCATGGAATATATTATAAATTCTAATCAGAATGATGACTATTGATATACTTGTTCACATCCCCACATGACAATTTTCAGAGTTTGCCTTCATATCACTTATGGGACTGAATGTCTCCTCATTTCGTGCTCTGGCTGTACATATTTTATCATTAAATGTGTGACACTCTCCTTTTGTGGTACAGAGGAAGTAGGTGCCAGATCAGGGACTGTGAATTCCATGTGTTTTCAGAGCCAAGTGTCCAAAATACATGTTCATCAACTTTAAGATGGTGAAGTAATAGACCATACATTTATGGTGCATGGAAAAGTCATTATTTGAAACATCCGCCATGTTAAGGGTGAATATTTCAAATAAAGAAAGCAGGCAAAGTAGGCAACTGTTTTGATCTCTATATTCCTGTTGGCTACACCAAAAGTCTATTTGGACTCTTTTGAAGTACTCTTTCCTGAGGGTACCTGACTGGTTAACACCAGAGGAACTCCTAACTGTCCTAGTCCTGCCCAAACAGAGCCCCTACATAGTCTGGGAGAAGATAAAGCTCCTGTAGTGAGAGACTGTAGGGAAAGGCAGTGTTTATTATTCCTCGCTTGAGAAAAGGCAACCAGCTGTGGGATTGGCTTCAATCAGGGACCTGGGTGTACTTGGCAGGTAACGCAGAAGGATGAGGGGATTCAGTGCCTGCTTTCTGGAGAATTTTCTTCCTTGGGAAGAAATAACCAATCATGTGAATTGCATGTCATAGGAAGTAATGTAGCAGAAACTATCTGAACTGATAAAGAGTGAGCTGCACAATGAGCTGGGTGAAGCAGTGATGACCAAAATCAAGCTGGTGTTGGCATTCAGCAATCAAACATATTGCTTCTATTGACCTGAGCAACCACCATGATGCATGAGTCCCAGACCACAGTCTGTACTTCTGAACATTTTGTGGAATGACAGAGACCCATAGAGTGGGCAAATTAGCTCTCACTCTTAAGGCACAGGGTTGTTAATCAGAATCTGTAAACCATAAAGACAGCTTAAAGATGTAGTATAATTTATACGAGTTCGTAAAAGGGGATTTCAGGAATAAGAAACATACAATTGAATGGTCAGAAGATATGTAAATGTATCAGATTATGTGGGACTTGAGTATGTTGCAAACGGTATGGAATAAGGGCTAGAGATTGTATTAGATTTGGCTGGGTTGGAATTAACTTTCCCCAGCACATCCCATGTAGCATTCTGCTTTTACTTGTAGTTGGAAGAGTGTCGATAATATTTTGACTGTTGCTTAGCAATACTCCTACAGTATCAAGGTCATCTTTGCCAAACTCCCACACAATAGCCACTGGACTGGGCTCAGGAAAGACTTTGGGAGGACACACAGCTGGGACAGGTAACACAAACTGTCCAAAGGGGTGGCTCATATCGTATGACTTTGTGCTCAGCAATAAATGCTGAGGGGAATGCCGAGGGGAAAGCCGAGGAAGGGGAGCAGTGTGTTGTTAAGGTGATGCTCTCCAAAGCAACTGATGCACATACTGAGAATCTACTTGCTCAGAAGTCACTGGATGTTACCTGGTGATGGGAAGTAGAGAAAAAAATCGTGTTTTGTTTTGCTACTCTGCATAGCCTTTGCTTTCTTTGATTAAACTGCCTTTATCTCACCCCACAAATTTTTCAACTTGTTTTCTCCCACTGCCCTGCTGAGGACTTAGAAAGCCACCAGCCAAGGTGAACGCACCACATTTACTTAAAAAAGCAGGCACAGTCTCTGGAGTCAAAATATGCTCCAGGGGCAAACCTTCATGCCTTTTGCATATCTGGAAAATCTGAGTAATTAACAAGAGAAACAAAATTAAATTGAACATAGACACAGAATGAAACTAAGATATGGTGACATTTTTAAATATAAAATCCAGTTTATCCTTAATATAAGAGATAAATATATTTTTGATCATGGAGGAATACCAAATACGCAATGGCCAGCATGAAAAAGGATATGTAAGATAGAAATTATCTTTACAATGACTAAAGGAATTGATTTTCATTGGCTTCTATACAATAAAAATTTTGTACTTGTTCATTTTCTTGGGTTTCCACCAAATAACTTTGTTTTTTTTTCTAGAAATCACTGGTTCTGAATACTTCTGTACATTCAGAAAATAGATTGATATTTATTCTTAGGAGGAAATGCATCTATTAACATTTTCTGCAAAGCATTAGTAAAAAGTATTTCCCAATTAAAGTTAGAAATTTTCAGAGGATGTAATGGAGTCACCATAGATATTTTCCAGAGCATAGAAATCTCAGCAGGTGGAAAATGTTTGGTTTGCAATTATCAGTATGTAGTTGTTGTTAAGGAATGTGATTTTTTATTTTTAAAGCTGATAGTTTTACTTCCATGTTTCCATTTAAATTTTCTATCAGGAAAAAGATACCGAAGACCAAAAATGAATGGTTAGATAAATACAGATTTTCTTCTCAAGTGGATGCACTTCTCCTTTCTTTAGGCCAGTGATATTGTATGTCTGAGATGTCTTTTTTTTATATCATGACCCACCCTATATTGCTTCTTGTTCCCATTTCTCTTCACTATTTTTTCTCCACACAAGTACTTGCTTCATTTCTTCCAGTCTGTTCCCAAACATGAAAATAAGCTTATTCTAGTAGAGTGTGAAAAAATGTCCAAAGATAGCATATCAAAATTTCCAAACACTGTTACGCATCATCAGAGGACGGAATTAAAAGAATCATTTCTCCTTCAGCAGCTCCAGACTACCAAGGAATACTGAGACACATTTCTGTATCTTCACTAGAACCAAATATGGCTGCATTGTATGAGATTCAGATAATTTCTCAACATAGTCTTTAACTACGATCACAATTTTTTTTTTTAAGTTTGGAAAAATATTCATGGACATGAGGTTATTTTCCTCTTTCCTTTCCTTTCCTTTCCTTTCCTTTCCTTTCCTTTCCTTTCCTTTCCTTTCCTTTCCTTTCCTTTCCTTTCCTTTCCTTTCCTTTCCTTTCCGCTCCTTNCCTCTTCCTCTTCCTCTTCCTCTTCCTCTTCCTCTTCCTCTTCCTCTTCCTCTTCCTCTTCCTCTTCCTCTTCCTCTTCCTCTTCCTCTTCCTACCTATACAAAATTGTGGTTGTGTCACAAAAAGATAAAAAGGTAAATCAAACTAGCCACAGACATCTAGTCAATTTGAGAAACTGTTAAGTCATGGGTAAATTAATTGAAACTGACAAAAATCCCTTTCTTAATTGGATATTAACAGCCAATATCTACTGGATCACAATGAGTTTTTGTCACGTAATTCATTAAATTGTTGTATGGCTTCATTTCCATATTTCTCTTTAAATATGTATAAGGGGTTAAAGATTAGCCATGTATTTAACTATCTCCAAATACCCGCAAACTGAGAGCTTTTCTTGAGCAGCAAAGGCACATAATTCCTGTGAAAAGCCTCTTATAAACCTGTTTGTCTGTTTTTTTATAGTTTACCTTAAAGGTGTGTTTTGGTTTAGGGCAAATTTGGGAGAGGGGAAGAAAGGAAAATAAACAAATTTTTAAATGAATTACTCTTTTTTTTTAGCTGAATCGGGATAGGAAAAAAATTTCTTTGGTAGAAAGTGGAAAAAATTGTTTATTTAACAGATAAAACACTCTCTAGCTTAACAAATGAAGGAACAACTCTGAACAACAAAAATTTTTCGTCGCTCTGCAGAGATGCCAGAAAGTCTCTCTCGTAGTTGTAGTTTGGTTTAGCTGTTGTTGGTTCTTCTGGTGGAAAGGCCAGGCCTAGGCCAGGCCCGGTGGCCAAGGGCTGAGCTCTTGGTGCCCTTTTGGGTGTTTAGTCTAGAGCAGGTTAAAAAAAAAAGTTCAAGAAAAGGAAAAAAACGCATTTCAGAGAACTTCTCTGCTTTGGTTAGCAAAAAAACTAACAAAAAGCAGAGAGCTCTCTTGTGCTGTCTACACCCTGCTAAAAGCACAGGCTGTGAGAGACTGAAAAAACTGCAGACCCTTATCTTTATGTTTTGAAAACAACTGCCTCAGGAATTCCAGTGTGTCTTCTTCACTCTCAGATCTAATTTTTAAAGGTACAACACTTATTTCTGAGCGAAACAGATGAATGGGGATACAATTTAGCATCAACCCAGGACAAGGTGTTATCACAATGCATCCTTCAAGAAGGAATTCCACCTGATTTCAGAACCACATAATGTAGTTGTGATAAAGATTGAAGCCATGATCTCAAAGATTTTCCCTATATGGATGGTGGGAGCCAATCAGGTAATCCTGGGTGGATTACACAAAGTAGTTGTGCCTCTAAAGAGACCAGTCATGATCTCAAAACTTAAATAAAATGAACACAAATTTATATAGAAAGTACAGATTAGAGTTCTAATTCTATTTCTCTATAAAATGTACAACTAAATTTAGAAAAAATTACATGTGTTTATCAATCTATGAATAATTCTGTGCCTGTTCTTTTATTTTTTTTTTGTGTTTGTTTTTTGTGTTTTTTTGGGTTTTTTTCTGTGATGTGATAGTGTTTCTTGCATACTGCCTCTACAGTTTTTTTTCAAATTTGGAATTTCATCATCATATCCAAGGATGCTTTTTCACTGATATTCTCTCAACTATGTCATAGTAAATGGGTCCTTATTCAAGTTTTCTTAAAACTGAAGTTGTGTATCTAGCCATCATTTTGGTAGTGCTAATATAAATGTCCCGGGATGCTCAAATGAGATTAATCTCAAAGAGGATTTATATCTTTGGGTGACACTATAGTAGAAAGTAATTAAATATCTCCTGTCTCTCTTCCACTCTCCTTTTTTTTCCTTTGTAGCCTCTTTTCTTGTTTTGGACTTCTCCCCTACCCAATAAAGTAATTTCTCAAAATGGTAATATCTGGTAAAAAGCTGAAAATATTATTTTTTTAAATTAAAAAAATCCTCCAAGACTATTTTTCTAGTTAAACTTAATTTTTTATGCATAATTCTTTCAAGTCTTAGACTTTTTGCTGGGAAAACAGCCCAGCCTGATTTGCAGTGTGCTCAGTTTTTCTCTAGCACCTCAGACTTTCAAGAGACTGATAAGTTTTGATCTCACATCTCAGCATTTGCAGAACGATGCTCTTAGAGGATGGGAGCTAGAAGGATTTTTTCATAGCCACAAGCCTATCACTTCACACTTTTCTTCTACTTTGATGATAGCTTTTGCTTTTCTTGATTTAAACACATATGGGGCTTCCTTTGACTTAATTTTATGCTTTCAGACAGGCAGAAATACAAAACTGAGTAAAAAAGGTCACAGATAATATACATTAAAATTTAATACAAACATTTTCTTAGCTATTCATGCAGGATTTTAATAAGCATAAACAAGGAAATCCTCAGTAAGAAGAGTCTTCCACTCTGCTTTAATTTCTTCCTATAGTTGTATATTAAATCCTAAAATGTTTAATAATCATCTGATAGTGGAAAACCTATGTATATTTTTAATTTGCTCATTTAGTGTATATCGAGATGCTGATAAATAGCAGGTTGCAGGTAGTTTGGTTTGTTAATCATTATCCCCTTAAAACACTGAAGAATTTTTTATATAAAAATTGTGAGGAAAGTTTTTTGACATAGGAAAGAAACAGAAAAATGAAATGTAAAATTGCCAAGTACAATTGAAATAAAAACAGATTCAGGAACCAGATAATGCAAACTAGCTTTTAATGAAATGATGTTAACACACTAACACCATCAAGTAATTTGGGTAATATTTAATTTTGATAAATACACTTTACATTCTAAAATAGTAACAAGTTTTGGTATGAGAGTACATAATTAAATGCATAATTAACTTTTTTTTCAAATTGAAATTACTCCACATTAGTTGAATAAATAAAACTAAACACAGAAACATAAGGTGGGAGAAAATAGTATTAAATTTGACTATAGAAGTTAAAATTTTAAAAGGCGTCATCTCACTGTTATCTGTATGATTGTAGAACATGCAAAATGAGATACTAGAACTTAAGGAGATAGTAAAGTTATTAATTTATCTCTATAAATGAAGGGGCATGTATTCCTTGACAAAATAAAAATAAATATTTGTTTACTTCAGTTAATGTACCTTTTCCCCAGTCAGTCATTTGCACCTTATTGCTGAGTACAGCATATATATATTTGACTAGTTCTTGAAAAATTAAATGACAATAACATTGGTCTTCTTATATTTCTCAGTGAATCTAAGCTATAAGCTTAGAAGAAAAATTTGGAACTGTTGCAGGCCTAGTGGAGATAAAGAAATCAGAACTATATCATATTTGTAAAAAAAGAAAACAATACTAAATATAAAGAGCTGTAGATAGAAATAATAAAACAAGAAATATCTCATAATACTTCTACTTATGTGCTATTCAGCTCCCATTTCTATGAAAATGATAAAATCTACATTGGTACTTACAGATCTGGAAACATGCATCATTGAAGAGTCTGTCAGGAATCAAATTTATAATAATATATCTAATGGGCTTCAATATTCAAAGTTTTCATGTATTGGACCTTAAAATTCACCACAAAGTCCTGTGTGTATGACAACTTTACATAAAATATATTGCATGATATGGTAGTTTGACCCTGGCTGGACACAAAGTGCCCACCAAACCCATTCTATTGCTTGTGTCCTCAACCGGACAGGGGAGAGAAAATAAAACAAAAAGCTCAGGGGTCAAGAAAAATGCAGGGAGAGATCACTCACCAGTTACTGCAATGGGCAAAACAGACTTGACTTGAGGAGTAAATTTAGTTTATTACCAAGCAAATCAGGGTAGGATAATGAGAAACAAAATAAACTGATTAAGGCATTTCTTCTTCCAATGCTCACCTTATTCCTGGGCTTAACTTACCTTACTAAATTCCCTACCTCCTTGCCCCTGGCTGCACAGTAAATGTGAGCTACAGTCAGCTCAGCACATGCTGTCTCTGTCACTTCTTTCTCCTCAGGAAAATGACTACTCATACTCGTCCCCTGCTCAAGTGTGGCATCCCGTCCATGGGAGACAATTTTCCATGACTTACTCTGAATCCTTCCCATGGACTTAAATTCTTCCTCAACTGTTCAGCTTGCATGCCTTTCATGGAGTTGCAAATCTTGCCAGCAAACGTGCTTCAGTGCTCCTCTCTCCACAGGATCACAGGTCCAGCCAGGAGCCTGCTCCAGCAGGAGCTTCCCACAGGGTCACAACTTCCATCTTTGGGCATCCACCGTCTCTTTTGTGGGATCCTCCAGGGGCTGCAAGTGGATGTCTGCTGCCCTGTGGACCTTCATAGGCTGCTATGGGTCATAGCTTCCTTGCCATGGTCTTTACCAGGCTGTAGAGGAATCTCTTCTCCAGTGCCTGGATCATGATCATGTCCTCTCACACCTTCTTGCACTGACTTTGGTATCTGCAGAGTTGTTCATCTCAAAATTCTCACTCTCTTCTGTAGCTGCAATTGGTTGCATGAAACACTTTTTTCCCCTTCTAAATTATGTTATTCCAGAGGTACTAGCATCATCGTTGGTGGGCTCAGCCTCAGCCAGAGGTGGATCTGTGATTGAAGGTGTCTGGCATTGGCTTCATTGGATGTCAGGGAAACTTCTAGTAGATTTTCAGTCCATCCCTGCATCCCCCTGCTGCCAAAACCTTGCCACATCAACTGAATACACATGATCCCAGTGTTCCCAGGTAAACTAAACCAGTCAGAAAGTACACACATATATGTACATGTCTATTTTTGGGTACTTGTGTTCATGAGGAAGTAATTTTCCATTGGCTTCCAAAAAGACTGAAAAACAGATCTTAACTCATTTAAGAATTTTATTTCTGATTTCATTCTTCAATATATGCATTCTTTAAAACAGTTGTTATGTGTGGCATTTATCCAAATACTTTATGAAACTACCCATCTAAATTTCCTTTACTTTGACTTTGATCTTTTATCTTTAGGCTGATTTTTTTTCTGAAATTACCTGACTGTCTGCTTTTGACTTAAATTATCTGACTTATATAAAGAAGACTACATGAAAAAAAATAAATTAGGAAATCTCTGGATGTTTTGAGGGCATAAGTGAGATGATCTCTCCAGAGAGAAACTAATCTTCCCTATCTTGTGAAGTATTTTTACTGAAATTATAGAGACTCTAGATTGAGGTATTGCCCATTAGGTACTGAAAAGGGAATAGAAATAATTTCATAAAAGGAAAAAAAAGGAGCAAAAAGTAAGCAGCTATGATTTGTAAGACATCTTGTAATCATTGAAATATCTAAAACTAGAGATAACCCTGTGACTAAACAATCAAGACTGGTCAGTGGTGTAAAGTAAGACAGAGACTGTGCTTAGGAACACAGTGGTCCAGAGGGAATGCACCATAAAACAGTTCTGCTAAAACTGGTTTTAGGACTTTTGTGCTAGATTTGGAAGTGCTCTTTTTTTTTTTTTAACAGAACTGTAGATTTTCCATCCTAACTTCCACACCATTTTCCACTTTGTCATCATTGCAGCCATTGTCATGACATTGAACCATATTGTGAACTGTCATGCTTTGCTCTTTCAGCAATAACAGTTTCAGAAAGTATATGAATTATGTTTCACTCAACTGACAGATAAAAAGTTAGGATTTCTTTCTTCTTTTAACAACTCTTAAATTATTCATTAAGTGGCCTTCACAATGGTAGTGAGTTTTTTTCCTGCTGTTTATTTGGATAGAATACCTTCAATTTAAGCTTAAGGGTAAAGTCATGTTTTTGTGCAGCCTAGCAGTTGCCAGAAAAAAGTTACCACCATTTTTTTAGTTACTAGTAAGAAGTTCTTATGTTTTTGGGGTTTTTTTAATGATCTTCTTTACTGATAAGTCTAAACAGCATAACTAATTCATAGCTGTTGTGGATTGATCTTGGCAAATCACCAGGTGGGCACCAAAATTATTGCTCTATCATTCACCCTCCTCAACATGATACAGAGAGAAAATATGACCAAAAAATTCTGGGTTGAGATAAGGACAGGGTGATCAGACAGTAATTACAATCACAGGTTAAACAGATTTGACTTGGGGAAATTAAGTTATTGCCAAATAAACAGAGTAGGATGATAAGAAAAAAACAAAAACCCCAAAGCTCCAGATCTCTCCTCCTACCGTTCCCTTCTTCCTAAGTTCGTCTTCATCAAATACCTTCTGTTTCCTTACATTAAATGGTGGCTGGGGAATGGGGTTTGCAACCAGTTTATAACACACTAGCTCTCTATTCCTTCTCCTTTTTAGCTGCTCCAGGATAGGTTCTCTTCCATAAGATACAGTTCTTTGCCTATATTGGTCCTTCTCATGAGGCTGAAGCTCTTCAAGGACAGTTCTGGCAAAGGTCATTTCCATGGGGTACAGGTGTTCAGGGATAGACTGCTCCAGTGTCATTCCCCCATAGGGCCACAGGACAGAAAATCTGCTCCTGCATGTGCTCCCTGTGGGCAGCTGCTCCAGCATGGGCTGCAGGATGGACATCTGCTCCACCCTGAAGGGGACAATGCGCATCACTCGTGTCCTACGCACAGACCATGGTCCCTGGAACACCCTCTCCCTTTCTTCTTCACTGACCTTGGTGTCTACAGAGTTGTTTCCCTCACATCTTCTGACTCCCCTCTCACAGCTGCTGTCTCACAGAAATTTTACTCTTTTTTGAATTTGTTATCTAGGAAGAGCAAACAGTGTCAATTGTCTGAGTTTTGACCNCCCTCACATCTTCTGACTCCCCTCCCACAGCTGCTGTCGCATAGAAATTTTTACTCTTTTTTGAATTTCTTATCAATTGTCTCAGTTTTGACCAAGAGCATCTAGCTGTGCCTGATAAGGTGGCAGCTTCTGAAATTTTCTCACAGAAACCTTCTCTGGCACTCCCTTCACCCCCTGCTACCAAACCTTGTCAAATAAACCCAATAAAATAGTTCTGAAAAAAACCATCTTAGAGTATTTTTTGAATATTGAGATAATTTCACTAAGTTTTAAACTCTAACTCTCCCTGAGGCATTTTTATTTACCTTGTTAAATAATTTTAAGAATGTTAATTTCAAGGAAAAGTGCTAAAAATTTTTCAGTGATTTTACATATTTGAATATTCAAATTTGTGCAAGAAATAAGAATGCCACTTTCCTACTCCTTTTATTTCTCACTCTCCTGTTATAAACTGTCAGTATTCACCCATTGTATCTTTGTATGTTTATTTGCAGAAATAACTGTAAATGTGAGAAAAAAGCCACAGCCAACATAATGAATATATTATATATTTGTTAAGCACATAACACATGTTTTAAAACCAGTTCAGCCCCAAACTAAAATTGTTTTCTTTGCAATCAACTCATGCAAAGGCATAGACTATAATTACACAGATGTTACAAATATATCATGGCAAACAATTCTTTATGAGTGTCAGCAGAGAAAAAAATTAAGCAAATAAATCTCTTTCACTTTGAAATAAATGTGGATTTTACCTACTTTTTTGTGTTTATTTGAATTAAATATTTCATTACATTGTGGTGTTTCTAGAGCACAAAAAATTACCCAAAACTTGAAGAAATGCTCAAATAAAAGTGGTATCAAGGTATAATGACTTTGCTATCTCATATTTCATAACAATTTTATGTTAAAGCCATAAGAATATCAATATTTTAGTATACATTTTTTCACTATTTATATACGTTCTTGTGTAGACATAAGAATGAGCAAATGTGTCTTTCACGTATGGATATCTAGAAAATGTAGTTTCCCTAATACAAGATTTGGTCAATGATTCGAAATTAAATATTGAAAACATTTAGAAATAAACAAACAAACAAACAAACAAACAAACAAACAAACAAACAAATAAATAAATAAATAAATAATATCACATATAGCATATAGCATATAGCATATAGCGATAGTATTTCAATTTAGGGTTATTGTCTTAAAGAATCAAATTAATAAATATTGAATGTTTCCATTTTCATTTCACCATGCTTTTTACTGATTTTCTTAATGCATCATTTTGCTGTCCCTGATTTTTTTAGTAACAATGGTTTCTAGCTGGATCTTACAACATAATTTCATGTATCTAACAGCATTTAGTCACATCTAGTCTGCTTCCTCCTTGCAATATAATACAATATAATAGCTATAGTATTTAACTTAGAATGTATGACAGAATGTAATTTCATTGTATCTCTGAAATATGGATTATTAGAGTGAATTACAAAACACTTTGAGCTTATGTGTGAAGAGTGATATATTTATTAAATATTCAATATTACATCTAATCTTATCCAAATACTGAAAAATTTGACCATAATGAAGGCTGTTAGCTCCTTGCAGCTTTTAAAATTTAACTTTGCAGTTAAAAGCCTATTGAATTGATTTTCTTCATGTATGTAAAAAAAGATTTAAAAGAATGTCTGGGTAGATCCTGGCATTTTGTTTCTACCTATGAATTGAATAAGAACAACCTCAGTTCTGAAAACTGCATGGATCCCTAAAATGTGACTATACTCTTTTATGAGTCCTTCCTATTAACAAAGTCCAGAACACAAGTGGCCACTACTGTAGCTAAACAGATCCAGGTTTACACAAAGTTTTCTTTAATTAGTTTTAAAATTATTGAAAGTAAATTTTTTTAAATTGTAGATTATTTTAGGTCACACTAGATCTTCAGAAGTCATTTTATCCAACCCCTTGCTGATAACTGACTCAGTCAAAACATGCTGCTAAAGAGCTACGTCCAGTTGAGTTTAAATTTTTATTAATATCCTTAAAGCTTCTATTGGCTATGAAACATTACATTTATAAATTTGAGAATATTTTGAAATTGTTTGCATCCAGGAAATGTTGTTAGGACACTTAGATTTTCCAATTGTATTGCAGAATTCACATAATTAATATTGCTTCATTCCCATATATTTATATGAGGGAGTATTTGAACTGACTCTACTTAAAGTCTCATATAAGAGAGACTACTTCTCTAACATTTATTGCTTAAAATTTACAGACCTCATGTTAGATATTAGACATTAACATAATGCTACTGTCCACGGAATAGAGAAAATCAGTCACCTGCTCATCTACTGGCCTCACATCATCTGACAGTCTCGACCTCTCATTCAAATATTAATTCTATTATTTAGACAATTTTTAGACATGAAAGACTCAGATGATACAGTCTGGTGAAAAATAAAAAAAAAATTCTTAAAGAAATTGTATTTTAAATGAGCTCTTGTAAATATGATCTACAATAAGACTGCCTTGCTTATTGTACTTATTTCAGCACTTCTTTTTTTCTAAGATTTTGCAAGTTCTCCTGAAACAAAAGGAAAAGCAACTTTTAACTGTCATTAAAATAGTTCCATAGGTGTTCCCATGCCAAGAAATTCAATGGTTTCCCCTGTTGTGCAAAAAGCAGACACTTTGTGAAAAAGTCAATGATTTTTATTAATGAAAAAGACAGCCAATGACATAATCCAAGTATTATCACATTAAAACTTTTTATCAGAAACAAATTTATATCTTTTTAAGTGTAAAAACTAATAATGAAGTACCTAGTCTAAGCTTTTTATTCATGTTCCACCTGTAGTTAATGTACATGAAAAAACATCCATCTGGTAGAACCTGTCACTTTGTAAGATGGCAGAGCAAAGCCAGACAGACTTTTTTGTAGTTTGTACTACAAGGCTTGTTTTTATATGGCCAGATTTGTGGAACACAACTACTGGGTTCAGGGTTTCTACATTAAAAAAAAAAAAAAAATGGACTAGAAGCTTAGAAGCTGTTGCCCTTTGAAAACAACTTATAAAAAGTATTCTATTAGAAATAAATGTACTGAATTGTTTAGATTGAGCAGAAAATTCATTCAGTAAAAATGTCAGTGATCCTCACTCCGTATTTTGTTGCCCAAATGTACTCATGTCTGCAGGTTTCACTAGTAAGGACGGCATGATGACATTCCTATCAGCAGACATCCTTCATTTATAAAAACCTCCACACAAGAGCTTTAGAACAAGATTTTATGATGTTATATAAAAATATTGTATCAAAGAGCACAACTGTACAAGTGTGACAATTATTGAACACCAAAAGGATACAGAACACATTCCAAATATGTTTGTGTAGACTAATTGTTACAAACAACATATTTTGTTTTCCAGAACATTTAATTTATTTATGAAGACCATTGGCTAACACTGAAATACATGGCCCAGCTTCAGTTACAGCCCCACGTCATCCCTGTGAGCCAAAACCCCAGCCTGTGCCTGCCTCCAGGGATGTGCCTGATTCCCAAGAGCCAGGTGCCCCTGGTGCCCCTGGCTGCCCTGCTCCTGGCTGGAGTTAGGCTCTGCCCTAGGTGAGCCCCCACTGCTCCTGGCCCTGCCCCAGTCTGCTGCTGAGATCCTGTCTGCACACAGCAAGGAAAGCCAACAAGGATGGAGAAAATTATAATCTCTCAGAACAGCCTTCTAAAAGGAAAGAATAAAATGCTTTGAATGATTTCTGGGTACTTGTGGTAGTATACAGAACCATTTACTCCTTCACCAGGATCACAAAGAATGAAGGAAGTCACTGCTACTGGCCAAGAATGGAACTCTAGGGGGAAAAAATAATTAGAAGGACAATAAGTTATTCATTGAGTACAAAGGTTAAATATCAGACATGAAAGAGCTAATTAAGAGCTTTTAACCCAAACTTGCCAGTTCTAGAGCAAATAGAAATCCGGTATAGATGTCATTCTTCTAGACTGGAAAATCAGCATGCAATGGGATTGGAAAAGCAAAACAAAACAATAATTCAAGGTAGCTGAAAATAAATCAAGTAGAAATGAAAGATATTAACATTATAGTATATCTTCCATAATATACATACAGGAAAATCAGGTAGCAAAGCATTGCTTGAGCCTTTTTAATCAGACATTTTTATAACTAAAAAAATTCACTCTTCTGAGCAGTCACTTCACCTACTATAAGACTGATACCATTGTCTCTATTAAGTGGAAGACTTCTAACTTCAAACTGTTGTAGAGCACTAAACATCAAACAAAAGTTAACTTTTGTTAACTTCTAGTTTCTGACTTGAAAGGTCAAAGTCAGGACTACAGGGTAAAAAGCACTCAAATTTTTTGCAGTAGTGAGTCATAATGAAGTTGACATAAGAAAAAAGCATAGTAAAACTAGTTCTCAAAAAAATAAAACAAACTGAAGAGAAGAGGAATGAATGAAACAGCTAAGAGAGAAGATGAAACTGTAGAATAAAAATCAGATTATAGGGAAGCATTTTCACAGCATTAGTTCTTTGACCTGGTAAAATTGCTCTTTTATTATCTTTTGGAAAATTATGTTTATCGGCATTAGCTTTCCTGGAATCAATGCATTTACAGTAGTATCAGCTCAATGAAAAGTGACCAGCAAAGTCAATAACTTTCTTTGGTGTTCAAATATACATTACAAAGTAAATTTCAGCATAATTTTCCTTTGGGAAAGGTAGAATTTCCTCTTGTAAGTTAATGCTACATTTTACAGCCCTGTCTGTAGCTGTCTGCTTGCCATATTTGAGTCCAGAACTTAAATTTCCAAGTATTGCAATTAACATTAACAATAATGGGCAACAAAAATTTAAATTTGTACTACTAAAAGATAGGTAGGAACAAAATGTTCCTACAGGCAGACTGAAGAAAAAAATATTCTTAAACAAAATATGTAAAACTCAGACTTTGAAAAATTGAGTGGGTTTTTTTGTCTTCAAATCCCCAGATGAAACATTGGGTAGAAATTCAAACCAGGTCACAATGACAACTGCCCAAAAATAAAGTTTATTTTATAAAAAAGAGTATTTAATTTACTATATTGTGACTAGTTATTGAAATGATCTTGCTGAAAGTTCTCCTTTTAATTATGCTTATAACTATTGCCAATCATGAAGAGAAAGTAGAACAAAAATATTTTAAGAAGCAAAACCTAAGAAATATTAAATCAAACTTTAGATGATATCTTTCCTGCTATCCTATAAAGAGATACCTCCTCAGACAATTATAATAAAACATATTCCAGTCCACTAAGCTTGATATTTAATTGAATATTTTTAGAAACACAGGGAAAAGGTCAAAAAATTTATTACATTACTTACTGCTACTTCAGTTCCAAAATTATCCTCCAATCTATTATATATCATAATCAAACATCTAATTATCTAGGGAGAAAATAGTTATGTATGCACAAGACATGTCCATGGCAACTGCAAAATTAAAAACAAAAAGTGAAGAATAAAAATCCAAATAATCCATCATTAAATAATTCAAATTTCCTCTCAATAAAAATTCAGTGATATACTGTCAGCCAAGGAGTGTCTTCCATTCCTTTTCCTTATTTTTTTCTTTCTTTTGCTAAATAAATATTTTCTCTACTACCCTCTGCTGAAGTGCACTAAAGAAAGACCTGCAGATGTATCCTAATGTCTGGCTTACTACATGACCTCTAACTGGGATAAAAGAAAAATACATTATATAACAGAGGCTTTCCAAATAATACTTAGGTTAATATTGACCAGGTATTTGATCATCAGTGCTTGATATTCAACAAGATATTTATACAAGCATTATCATTATATTTTCCAATAGATTTATATTTAATATTCAGATAAAAAGAAATCTTTAGTTCTTTTAGGTCCAAGTAAAAAGTGTTGTTTATTTTTAAAGTAAACTATTTCAATCTAATTTCTAAATTCTAGCTAATTGTGAATTTTTAATATTCTATATTATGCACCAAGAATTTTCTTCAAGGAATAAATACTGAAATATTCTAAAATAATGACTAATGACTATTGACATTGTAAATGCTAATAATTTCAGAAGTTATCTTGTCCTCTAAACAAAAGTTTGAAAATTTCAGCTCTATTAAAAATTAAAATATTTAAACCCAGATTCAAGAAATTATTTAGTAGTGCATCTAAGCTGAAAAACAACCACCAATTCAAAGACTGAATTTACAACTCACTTCTGTTGTGCTTCTTGAATAACAATTCTTTGATGTTCTACATGAGTTATTTTCAACTGTGGCTGGAGAAATACTCTAAATATATATCTTAAATAGTGAGTACATTGACTCAGATATGTTTCATCAGAAGATATACGAGAATTCAAAAACGGTGCAGTAATCTGCACTATAATACAGAGCTAAGAAACCCCAAGTTCCAGTCCATATTTAAATGTGCATCTCCTGTGTGATACAGAATAAATTATTCCATCTTAGATCCTTCCACTTGCTGAGTCACTCCCTCTTCTTAGGCTGCAGAGGAGCTGATGTTACCTTTGAAAGGACGAAAAGAAAAACAAGGCTCTGTGGTAAAGGAGAAATGCTTACCAAAAAAGTTTTTAAAACAGTAGTGAGAGATTTAAAAACAATTAATAGATGCTTGTGTAACAATTAAAATATAGAATTTCTTGCCTTCTCCATTTCTCTATCTTTCTGTGTGTCCTGTAACACATTTGTTAGGACCAGCTAAGTATAAACCAGTTTTTCAGCTAATACAGATGAGTTTTATAAAAAATTATGAACTAACCAAACCCAGTAGAATATATTAATCTGAAAGTTAACATATGCATTTCACTTCACTTTTCTTTCCCATAAGATTTTTTGTATAAGATCAAGGAAAAACTTCTTTCCTGAAAGAACTGTCAAACATTGGAACAGGCTGCCCAGGGTAAGAGGATGGGTCTCCATCCCTGGGAATATTTAAAAGACATAGATGTGGCATTTAGGGCCATTTGGAATTGATAATGTTAGGTCGACAGTAGCATTAAATAATCTTAAGGATCTCTTTCAACATAAATGATTCCATGATTCAGACTTACTGTTTCATATTATCTATGTCCACTCCTTTTGCTTTCTCCTCTTAGTTTCCATTCTTTTCTTAAGTACCAGGATTTTATTCTTTTCTGTTTGTATCTATCTCTTTAAAAGAAACCTGCAAAGTAAATTGCAATTTATTTTCTTTATATCCAATTTCTTTAGCGCAGTCTGTCAGATTTTGTGTTACTTAGGAATCAGAAATAAAATACCAGAGTTCAACTTTCAGATACCTTTTTTCCATTTCTTAACAAACATTATCAGAGTGTACTACAAGCAGCATCAGGTAGCTGCAACTGGAGACCCTTTCTTTTTTTACTTCTTCTCCAATGTATAGTTTTGCTTTCATTCTCAATATACATATATTGTTAAATTATTTTCTGTCTTTCTGCTTAAGAGTCCGTAAATTAAAATATTTCAGTTTCTCAGCTGAAAATAAAGGCCAAAGCCTTTGGCATGCAAGACTGTAATCTATTTTCACTACCTGAAGCTCTGGAAAACTAAAAACAAGGGTAGAAAAATTGCAGTTATCCACTTTGTTTACTTCATGATTCTCCCAAGAAACAGGAATCATTAACATTGAGTCAACTAACTGTAATTTTAGGACTAAAGCTCCATAATACATAAAAGCTGATCTTGGATACAAAAAACCCAGTTCAACTCCATATGAAATTATTATTTCTTTCCCAGAAAATTAATATAAATTGACTATGTATTTCCCTGGAAATTTCAAATTACAAAGAATTTTTACAAAAAATGCCAATGTTTTATTTTCATTTCTGAATTGATATACTGACTTTAAAAATAAATAAAAACTCGATTCCTTGAATGTTGAAAGCATCTATTAAAAAAAAGTCAATAAAAGTAACAAGTTATGGAAAAATACCCAGCTGAAAATTAAGTCCTCCTTCTACCCCTTCAGGTGAGAGAGACAATTCTAAGCGGTAGAGATGTTATGGCTTGAGATAACAACCCATATGAGCCCACATGACTCCAGGCTGTACCCCCTCACATCCTGGCTAAAATTAGAACAAGAATTTAGAGATTATTTACTTGAAAATGTTCTAAAATAAGCAATAATTATTGTCATCAGTAGATCTTCAGCCTTCATTAATTTGACACTAAATGTTGAGTCTCCAAAGAGAAGCAAATATATTTCTAACTTCAAATTGTAAGACTAACAGAATCAAAGAACCTTGTTAATTAAACATAGTCACCTTGTCAATTACAAAAGTAAGCATAAAGCACCCTTGGAGAGTGCAAAAGAGAAGAGAAAAGGATCAGAAAGATGTAAATATTCATAAAGAGCTCCAAACAAAACTGAATAAGCTTTTTACTAAACTTGAGGGGAAGAAAATAAAGCAAACAACTAGGCTTTCTATAATTTTTTTTCCATCCCTGTGACTCTATAGTCATATGTAAAGCATTCCAAATGTGGATTAGAATCAAATTCATGCAATAAAAATACATATAACACACAAACACAGTGGTACCACAGACCACATTATAGATGTATTTAAATAATTTGAGTAATTCTTGCTAAATAACACCCCTCACATTAAACACAGTACTGAAAGACAAGCACTGGTTTACACTGAGCTAAAAGAAAAGTAACTGGGTTTAATATTAATTAAAACTTATTCGTATTTATATTTGCAAATGTGTTTAACAAAGTGCATAAAAATTCAGGAATATATACAGTATAAAATAGTTTATTTTTGTGTAACATGTTTTGACCATATACACCAAGACAAATTTGAATCAGGATAATATAAGTGAGTTATTCAAAAAGCTGATTAATACAATAGATGAAAATATTAATATATTAATAGATACAAAGAAAAGAGTAATAAGACTTTTACACATGAATTATGTATTAAGGAGGACATCTGACGTGTTAGGACATTATTGCTGTTATACTTCTAGATAAATATGTTTCTGACTGAGTGTTTAGTTATAAATAATTTTTTAATATAGCTCTGGATCAAAAGTAAAAATAATTTTAAATGGGCTCATAAGAATTATCTCATTAGGTAAAGAATTTACCTGAGGTGATCCAGCATGTCAAATGACAACATTCAACACTGACATAATGCTTACATTTCCTACTTATAATATTGAATTCAACATTATACTCTGGGTAAAAGAGGATGGCCTCACATGAGTATCAATAAACTTATCGTAAAACTAAAGCTAATTATATAATGAATGAACTAATGTCCCTTTCCACAAAGTTTATCACTGTCATACACAAAAAAAAAAAAACTTTTTCCTCTATTTAGCCTTTTTTCTCTGGTGCTATATTCAATCTTACACTACCTAATCCTGAGACTGATGGTACCCACTTTACTCCAGATGGACACCAGGGCTTCCAAAGACTTGGTAATGACAGATGCTCTTCACTAAGAGACAGCAGGTTTGATGGAGAGAGATTTCCTCTCTGTCTTAAATCTGCTCAGTGTGACTTTCATATATTTGTTAATGCAGTCTTACTTGCTCTTTCTTCACTGATCCTCAGCACAGATTTGTTAAACATTTATCATATATCATATTCATGAGCATAACCCAACTCCCAAGATACTCAGTCATTACCCAATCGTTAAGCAATTATTATGACAGCTTAAACAACCTAAACTTAGCTCAAGCCAAGTCTACACAATTCTTCAGGCTTCAGTGGTGGCAAAAGCTTGTATCTTTTATTACTCATATCAATGACATTTCTTGGGCTACAGAGCTACAATTTCATTAAGCCTTTAATATTCCATTTTTGGTTAATCAATAAACTCTATGGGAAAAATAAAACACAAAACTAGATAGCCCACCCTCACAGACCATTACTCTGAGAATTCTATGGGATACTTTTTCAAATAGTGCAGAAAACAAACAGATCATTGCAACAGCCTTGTTAATAGCATTATTTGGGTGGATTTGGTGAATTAAGGATATATGAAGTATTTTGATGAGAAAGTCTGTCTAATCAAACTTGGCCTTCCTCACAACTAACCTTGAATTTTCAGGTTTCTGTTATCAGATACCTATGTGAGCTAAAATGGAAGATTTTGACATAGCCTTACAGTGATGGGATCATATATTTTGACATGGAAATACACATAAAATTTTTACTAACCAGACAGAATGATTTATACATCTCATCTCCTCTTCCATGTCTTTTATTTGTAGACTATAATAAAAAAATTAATTACTAGGGATAATAGTTTATCTTATTCTGTGCACAGTAAATTTATTGGGGAAGATGGAAGTTGTATGCTGGAATCTCAGGAATAGTCCTTTAGAGCTGAATTGCACTTTATATTCTGCCTCTTCCTCTTACTATCACAGTTTCAATCCTATGATTGTAATTAGTCTTCTTTTTACTCTTGACAAATTACAAACCATATTAAAACTAATCTCTAAATCAGATAAAAAAGTCCTATATCATTTAAACTTTTTTACCTACAGTAATAAATAATTACTTTCTCATGACTGACTTCAAGAAACAAAATTTAACACAGCCACAGAATAAATTTTTCTGAGAATAACTATATGGACTTTCAGAGCCTCTGTACATTTTTAATCTTTATGATCACACAAGATGGCTGGAAGAGGTCTTAAGAAAAGATATTATTAATTTAATTATTTTTCCAGTAAGCTAGTCTATTAAGAATTTGTATTCAGCAAATAGTAAGATGAGACCCAGGAACTGAAAGCTAAATATTTGGAAAATATTTGAACAGAGTATAGTAAAGAAAGAGTAGATATTTAAGACTTTATTTATCAATACAAGACAGAAACTCTTTAGCTTAAAATGACATATCAGTTATGTGTGACATAAAGGCTGCAGCACATGCAATGTTATGTTCATAGGGAACAATACAATATCTCTGACAATGACCACTGAGATCAGATGGAGAATTCTATAAAAGGCAGAAATGTGATATTTCACCAGAAAGTTTTCTCACTTTCAGCACTTAGAAGTTTGTGAAAATCGCAGAGATCTTTTTCTTCTGCTTATTCATCCAGCAGTCTTTTCAGAATTCCCTGAAATTGCTTGAAATTTTAAGGATTTTTTTTTGTTGTTGTTAATTTGGGGTTTTGTTTTCTTAAATCTATATTTAAACTTAAATTAAATTAAAAATGCAATTTTAGAATATCCGTTGTTATTGCAGTAGAATATCTCTCTCTTAAAACATGCTGTGACATTTCACGATGCTCATTATGAGCAGCACAGTTGGATATTCCTTTGTTTCCTTTTCTAAAATCAGGGTAGAACAAGGCTATTGAAAGAATGATATTTAAAGTGGAAAAAAAAGAAATTCAGTCATGTACAAAACC
>VZTB01011851.1:70142-101018 GCA_013397245.1 Thryothorus ludovicianus | reverse complement strand
ATCAATACAAGACAGAAACTCTTTAGCTTAAAATGACATATCAGTTATGTGTGACATAAAGGCTGCAGCACATGCAATGTTATGTTCATAGGGAACAATACAATATCTCTGACAATGACCACTGAGATCAGATGGAGAATTCTATAAAAGGCAGAAATGTGATATTTCACCAGAAAGTTTTCTCACTTTCAGCACTTAGAAGTTTGTGAAAATCGCAGAGATCTTTTTCTTCTGCTTATTCATCCAGCAGTCTTTTCAGAATTCCCTGAAATTGCTTGAAATTTTAAGGATTTTTTTTTGTTGTTGTTAATTTGGGGTTTTGTTTTCTTAAATCTATATTTAAACTTAAATTAAATTAAAAATGCAATTTTAGAATATCCGTTGTTATTGCAGTAGAATATCTCTCTCTTAAAACATGCTGTGACATTTCACGATGCTCATTATGAGCAGCACAGTTGGATATTCCTTTGTTTCCTTTTCTAAAATCAGGGTAGAACAAGGCTATTGAAAGAATGATATTTAAAGTGGAAAAAAAAAAGAAATTCAGTCATGTACAAAACCAATTAAATTAGTGTTATGTTAATGAACATGAGAAAGTTACGCTGCAGAGCTGCTGGCATCAGTGGATGAGTTTGTGACTATAATTGCTTATATTTCCTTAATGTATTTAGCTGTGCATCAGTGAGGTAAATGGTGGAAAAGTGGAAACAATTCGTGATTCGGAAAATTGCTCCCCAAATCCTTCAGAGAAAATTTCTGCATCTGTCTTGAAAGATGGCCACATAATTTCTCTTTACAGAGGCAGAGAGCAAAAATGCACAGCATCACAGAATAGTGCATACTCAGGAGGTTCTATGGGAGCCCTGTAGTTCAATATCCCCAGGTGGAAAATAGGGTCAGCTAGAGCAGCAGGAACATGTCACTCAGTCCTCATCCTTGGAGGTATTCAAAAGCCAACTGAACATGTTCCTGAACAACCTGTTCCAGTGCTCAACCAATCTTACAGTGAAAAAGTACCCTCTTCATTTAAGTGGACTTCCTTGTGTTTCAGTTTGTGCCTATCACCTCTTGTCCTGTAATTGAATACCACTGGGAAGAGTTTGTGTCACCTTCTTTATCCTCCAGTCAGGTATTTATACACATGCTTTGCTAAATCCTTTCCTAATCTTAAAAAAAATATTGGAACCTTGTTGCTAGGTGCTATTTTGTTGTTATTTTATAGAAATCCCATATGGTTCATTTAAGTAACTCTCTCCTTTTGAGCTTAGGGAGTGTTTATAATATTTAGCAAGTGCTATGAGAAATTTATACTGGTCCCAGTACTAAATTCTGTAGAGTCTTTATTGAATGGTTATTTATATATTTGCTATATATTTGTGTACATTTATTTTAGTTCAAATGTTTGCTATAAAATATTATCATTAATAATAGTAAGCATTAAAAGAATGTTCTGTGAAAAGCCTCTGCCATGTAACACTGAAGACACCACATACAAATCAACACAGCCATGGTTTTTCATTCATTTTGAAAGCATTTTTATGTTTAATTATTTCCATTAAACAGATCAACTTTAAAAAACAGTAGGAGAAGATTAGCGACAGCTTATTAAAATCTAAAACTTTTTGAAAAATTATATAATTTTTTTTGTTTGGCAAAGTTAAAGAATCCACAAAATTGACTGCAGCCTTTTGAAGGTGCCATTTTGAAATTTGTCACTTTGCAGAACTTAGCATTTCATTTGCCTGAAGTGCAGTAGACTGTATTTGTTGACACACATGATATATTCATTTATTTAAATGCATTAGGAAATGTGTGCAAGTTTACTATGTATCGGTAGATTCTTACTTATTCCCCCTCTCTCCACAGAAGTTACTGTCTATTTGCATTTGTATGAATAAAAGCAGAAGATATTGTAAGAAATGCAAAACAAACAGGCCTATATTTAAACATATATGATATAATTTTGTTTTTATTACAGAAAAATATGAGCCAAATCTAATTGTTGCTTCTTCATCTTAAAGCAAATAGACTAGCAAATAGACTGTGATATTCATGCAAGTGCTAATTTTTTCCAGACCCTCATCTGTCTGGCAGAATCTCATTAATTAAAATGTACAGCAAGATGAGTTAGAAATGGCTGTTTACCTTGAATTACTTGCCAGACAGCCACAAGAAAATATTTAAAATTTCTTTTAAAGGGCATATAGGGGAAGAGTTAGCCTTTCTAGCATTCACAGAAGGTAAAGTATGCCTTAATGAGTCACAGTAAGGAAAGAAATTCAACAGATTACCTCCTGTCAGTAATTGCCTCCCACTTTACAAAAGAAACACCAGCTCAGAAGTTGCTACTGGCATAGTCTGCAAGATTATGTTCATGAGAGAGTGAGCAAAACAGAGGAGCTGAGACATAATAGGTATATTATTGGTTAATACAAAGACCCTGCATAGCCTGCAGAAGCTTTTTGAAAGCCATTACCTTTCAGAACCTGGTGTGATGTAGTCACAACATGAAAACTGCAGTTAACAAGCATGATCCACACAGTATATTGCTTCATTGTCTGAGTAGCCTCAAGGTGGTGAATAATGTGTATTTCATTACACCTGTATAATAAAAGAATGACAAAGACTTGGAAAATATTAAATTGTGTCTCAAGTGAACAGGATACACTCTTGTACACAGATTAGAATTTTGAGTTTAGCTAGAGTTATTTGGGCATGAAAGAGAAGTCCTGTGTACATCCTAGGGTACTAATTCATGACCTGTTTCAGCCAAAGTTGTATTTTTTCCAAAATAACATTATTAACTTTCTCAGCTACAGTTCTTGCTGCCTTCCTTCAGCCAGCACTAGCATTATGGAGCCCCACAGCAAGTCAAGATTAGCTACGATTGGAAACTAATCATGGGAGAAAACAATAACCAACACCAAAGATAAATGATCTGACTCACCTGATTGCAAGTACTGATACAAGAATGAGAACAGCTAAGAGCCCTTTCTGCAGCAGGCAGAGTTAATGTACCTAAAGCCTGTTGTAAACCAATATCATTAAAAATTATCAACTCTTCAGCCGGTTTTTCCAAAACTACACAATCTCTCCTTTATCTCACAAGAGATTTATGGTTCTCTCAGAAGTTCATATAAGCTCAGGAAATAATTCATAAATACCTGGGCTGAGTTAAATAAAGAATTACCTAGGGTAGCTAAATATAAATACTGAAAAGTACAGCTAAATGGAGCACAGTAGCGTAATTCTTCAAATGAAAAATAGATAATCCCATATCAACATTAAAAAGATAAACTTAGACAGAAATATGACATGAATAGAAGAAAGAAAACAAAATGTCAAGATGTATTCATCTATTTGTCCAGAGATATAGTGATTATAATGGCTATTGAACAAAAACAGACCGTTATTTTAAAATTATCCTTTGCAAAACACACTTAAATTTCAATTTCCTGCATTCCAGGAAATTTCACTAAACATCACTGTTTTGATCTATGTGGTTTTAAATGTTTTCTGAGGAAACTCTTTTACCCGAAATAAGTATTTATAAATCTTGAATATATGCCCATGCTAATTGCCCAACATCTATTGGTGACAACCCTGAGCCCTGAGCTGTGGAGGTGGTCAGTCCAACCTCTCTCTTACTCATTCTTCCCAAGCAGAGAACACAAGTTTGAACTCTGCTAGTACCAAGATCCAAGCAGTTTTGCCTGCTTTCGCTGACTTTGGTCCTCGGATCTGATGTGCAGATGTACTCTGCTATCTCACACCAGACAGCAAGGAATTGCATCCAGATGAATTTCTAGGCAAAGCCAACCTGTGCATAGTCAAAACAAATCCATCAATATCCATTTTTGTCTGAACAGCAAACTGGTATAATTTACACAAGCAAATGTAATGCTCACAACAACAATAAATTAACTATGCAAATTATTACATTATGTACACATATAAATTCGCTTCATAAACAACCAATCTGTCATACAAACCTTGAGTTCCTTGACTTTAATTGACCTGTCACAAGCTATTAAATTTGACACATAGACAGTAGCAGAATGTCATGGATGGATTAGACCATGAATGCCACTCCTCCCTAGGCAACAAATTTTCAGTGGGGTCTCAAACATGGCACTAAGGTCAAAAGATAGACTCTGAACAAATTTTAACCCATAAACAACTATCTAAACAACTCTACTAATCTTCAAAGAAATTCCAGAGGTTCTTCAAGCTTGATTGATTTTTTTGTTTTTTAGTTTCTCATATAACTGGCAGCCTCTGGAAGTTCTATGTATTCAAAAATTTCCAAAATAAGGCTATTTCATGGTATAATATGGGCCTGAAATACGTATTTGAAACAATACTGCTCTTATTTTTAAATCAGCACATTAATTTACTAATGATATTAAAAATAATTCCTAAATGATTTATTTATTTTAGTAAGTATTTTTATTTTATCTATTTCTGTATTTCATTTGTACATTTTTTAATCCATATTTAATTTAGTTTATATGTTTTTCTGAGGAACCTGTACATGCACAACTCCATAAGGTCTGACTAGATGTATCCCAAGGTCTTGAGGGAACTGGCTGATATTGTTATTATGCTGCTCACCACTGTATTCAAAAAATCAGGCAGTATACAAAATAGCAGTCGGGAAAGTCACCAGTGACTGTAAAAAGAGAAACATCATGCCCATTTTTAAAAATGGAAGAAAGGAAGACACTGAATGCTACTGACCAGTCAGGCTCATCTCTTTGCCTGATAAGAGTATGGAAAAGAAGCTCCTGGATGTCAAAATATTTGTGGGTCAGGAAAGTGAATAGAAATAGCTGACATGGCTTCAAAAAAGGTAAATCATGCCTGACTAATCTGACCATCCTCTTATAATGCAGTGACTGCACTGGTCATTGAGCAACTAATGTTGTCTACCTTGATTTCTGCAAGGCCTTTCACATGATCCCCACACAGCATTTGAGTTGCTAAATTGGAGAGATATGGGTTTGATGGATGGACTATTCGTTGGATAAACCTGTCCAAAGAGTAGCAGTCAAAAGTTCAATATCCAAATGGATATCTGTTAAAAATGGGATCCCTCAGTGGCCTTTATGGGAACTGGTACAATATGATTGCTTACAACTGAAAATCTTGCTAATGTAGTAAGCAATGGGATTTATGTTAAATATTCTGGTTCTTTCAAGAATTACCTCAATGATACTTCTCTGCAAAAGTGTTTGTATTTACTGCACAGAATTTCTTATTCCTTTGTTGGCATATTTAGATTTGTAAATTTTTTCTTCCATGACAGCTATGAGCTGAACAGTTTGGGGTGTTAAGTCACCATTGCAGCCATTGAAATGCTTATTCCTCAGGGTGTGAAAATCTTTTGTACATTTGGGATATATGAAACCATGAAAGTCTTTAAAATAGACAGACATAAGTTATAGAACTTCTTTCTAGAGAAAAAAACTATTTTATTAAGAAATAGGTTGTTCAGTAGAAAAAGGTCCAAATCACTCAGCTACCAGAGTTCCTTCACTTTTTTTTGTTGAATTCCCAACAAATATATTTCCTTCAATCACTTCTAAAACCTCAATATTTACTGCTAGCAAGCACTGGAGTCTGAGTTTCTCTAGCTGTTTCAGATATCCATATGTCTGTTAATTTTTATCAGATTTTGACTTTTTAGTGGCAGCATCATATTTCAAAGAACTAGTCAGGCTTAAAAATGAAGATTTGGATTCTATTTTTCATTTCACATAAAACTTGGAAGGGTTAAATGCAATATATGGCTTTGGCAGATTATAGGGCTTGTGTTCAAACATTAGCGCAAGTAATTCATGAAGAATAACTGGCTTTAGAACACTTCAGACAAATGCTGAGAAATTCCTGTTGATTTATGCCTGTTTCTGACTGCTGTTTTGTATGAAGTTTGTAAGAAGTAACTGTGTGTTCCAGGAGATTAGAAAAATACATGTCAGCAAAAATAAAAGACCTATAGGAATGATCCCTTGTTGAGTCTGGAAACAGTGGTTTTTCAGATTGTTATTTTTTTTGTTTACTAAATTCCTCTTAGAGAAACCTGTTACACTCAAAGTAATGCAAGATTTATTCATGCCAGAGTAAGAAATTCCAGAGACTATTAATAGAATTTCACTGCTGGCTGTAGGACTGGATTTTTCATGTCACTTTTCAAACATAATAAAAGCTATGATATGTACAGAAAAGAACAGGTGAGTGAATAGGGGACTTTGGCAGTGTGAGCTATGAGTAGGGTATGTTATACACGAAGTCACTCAAATTTTGTGGTAAAAAAGTCATTTTGCAATACTTCTTTGTAATTATATACTTCAAATTGATGACCAACCAGTATCCTTTACCTAGGATATTAGGAAGGCTATGAAAGAAAAGAATTTGCCATACCTTCTTGCCTGGTACATCACCAAGAAGATGAGTGAAACAAAAAACAAAACAAAACAAAAGATCCAAGCTTTAACCACTATATAAAGATTAAATAGACAGCAGCTGTCAAGCAACAAAGGAGCTCTCCTTGAACCTCTCAGCAATGTAGCACCCAATGTCTGGAGTTTTAGCTGGTGCCTGCAGATTCTTGCTCACATAAATTAAGAGAAGACTTTTTAGCAAGGAAACATTTTGGGCTTTTTATTCAACTTTTGCAGTCACCTCTTTTTCAATTTACAGACAAATTTAAGTTAAACATCTAGTATCTATTAAATATCTACTTCTAGTTTACTTCTGCAAAGATTGCTTCCTCATCATGCCTCTCACACAATCCTTCTGGACAAAATGTCCAGCATTCACCTGGATAAACACTTTGTGGAATGGGTAAGCAACTGGCTCAGGGGTCTAGGGCAAAGAATTGTGGAGAATGGGGTGACATCAGACTAGCAAACTGTCACTACTGGGGTTCCACAGGGCTCCATCCTGTGCTCTTCAGCATCTTCATAAATGGACTGGAAGGGATACTAAGCAAGTTTGCAGAGATGCAAAACTGGGAGGAGATACTAATTTCCTCAAAGGGAGGGAGGTCCTGTAGAGAGACCTCAAAAAGTTAGAGGGCTGGACAATCACCAACCATATGAAATTCAGCAAGGGAAAGCGCCAGATTTTGCACTTGGGATGGGAAACCCTGGAAGTACAGACACACTGGAGAATTAAATGCTGGGAAGCAGCGCTGTCAAAAGGAATCTGGGTGTCCTGGTTGACAGAAAGTTGAACATGTATCAGCAATGTCCTGTTAGCCAACAGAGCCAAACCTGTCCTGGGGGGAGCATCAGGCACAGCATCACCAGCCAGGCAAGGGAGGGCATTGTCCCACTCTGCTCTGAGCTGGGGCAGCCTCACCTCCAGTGCTGGGGGCAGTTTGGGACACCACTATGTAAGACATTAAACTATTACAGAATGTCCAAAGGAGGGCCATGAAGATGGTGAAGGGCCTTGAGGAGAAGCTGTGTGAGGAGTGACTGAAGGCACTGGGTCTGTTCAGCCTGGAGGAGACTGAGGGGAAACCTCACTGCAGTTACACCTTCCTGTGAGGGGAACAGGAGGGGCAGGCACTGATCTCTGCTCTGTGGTGACAGTGACAGGACCTGAGAGAATGGTTTGAAATTGTGTCAGGGTAGATAAAGGCTGGATTTTAAAAAACATTGCATCACTCAGAGGGTGGCTGGGCACTGGAACAGTCTCCCCAGGGAAGTGATCACAGCATCAAGCCTGACACAAGTTCATGAAGTATTTGGACAATGCTCTCAAGCATATGGTGTGATTCTTGGGGCTGGCCTGTGCAGGGACAGGACTTGGACTTTGATGATCCTTGTGGATTCCTTCCCACTCAACATATTCTGTGATTCTGTGATTCTGTGAGTCTATGTCATAATGCATAGCACTATGTAATTTATGATCTTGATGAAATTATTATAAAATATTTTTTTCCATAGAAAAGAATACATATAGGGAAAATCAGATTTTTGTCATGATCAGTTAATGTGGAAGAACCTGCTTATGCAGCCCTTTGTGTAAGTCAGAGATACAATAAGCTCTGCACTTAACCAACATAAAAACAGTTTTCATAAAAGTTAGTATGTCCTAAAATCACAAAAAGCTACAGTTTGAATATTTTTCTGATAAAACATTTTAAATAATTTAGCTTCAGTCCTCCTTTACATCTTCTGATTCTTATATTTGAAGGTTTAATTTAATGAGAAATGATTCTTATATAATTATCATATGCACATAGCATACAGAACATGAATAAATTATATTACTGCAAGTACATTTTGAAAACATTTTTTAAGTATGCAGGAATATGTTTTTGGAGAATCATAGAATCACAGAATTGTTTTAATTGGAAAGAACCATTTATATAATCTAGTTCCCACCCCTCTGTCATGGGCAGGAATCCCATGCACTAGATCAGGTTATTCAGAGTCTCATTCAACCTGCCTTGAACACCTCAATTTTTTTTTCATCAGATCCTGTAAGTTCAGTGGTTTCAGACTGACTTGTAGGATCAACATAACTTTTCTCAGGTTCCTTTTCAGGATCCTTTTCTTCCTTCCTCCAAACATCACTGCTGTCATCAAATTTCCTCTTGAAGCATTTGCCTTTGTAGTTCCTTTCACCATCTCAGTCTTGTGTACCCCTCAAATCATAAGTCTTTTTCACCACCCCAGTGGTCTTGATTAAAGTTAGAAGAAAATATTGTTCCTCCACTGCCAATTCTACAGCCACCAACTGAATGGATACTATCATTCTCCTGAGGTTACCATTGCCTCCATCTCTGACTATTTAAATGTCTCACTAACAAATGCTTTTTTTTTACTAAGTATAATCAAAAGACTATATATTTTTTCCTTTTTTTTCCCCTATAGTATTTTATTAAAAAGTGTATTATTGCAAGCATATAATCATTGAACAAATTTTTATTGCCTCCACTCATTTCCATAACTTAGGTCACCATTAAAATTAACTGTGTATACGTATGAAAGTGAATTTGTAAATCCTCTGATTTATACTGGCTGAAAAAGGCAAACACAAATTAAGGGTAGTCCCTAAAGATAAAGCTGACATTGAAAAAATAAAGTTTGCAATATAAATGGCATGAGGCCTTTTAACATTGTGCTGGACTACATGCTAAGATACAATAGCAAGGATTGGTTTATATAATTTTATACACAAAATTAAATTCCACGATACTGTGAATAATCTGTTTGATACAATTGTTTATGCAATCTTCTACTCCACTGAAATATTTTTTGCATACAATTATTAATCAGTCCTTACTGTAATGAATTGACAATGAACAGGGGAATTCATGTTTATGTGTCTTTAAAGCACAAGTTTTCATTTCCCAGTAGATAAGTTGTATATATATATATATATTCATTTAATCAAACTTCTAGGACACTAACTACATATACAGTCAAGACAATAGAGAAATATAGGTTATTCCCTTCATTCATGACTCAGTGGAGCATTGTAAGTGCCAAAATCTGTGCAAGCAGGCCTGGTTGAAAGGTCTAGGCCAAATTGATAACAGCATTGATTTGATAACTCAGCCGTGATATGAGCTCTACTGCTAAGGTTGGACATATAAATAAGAAAATGACTCAGGTATATATCTTAAGCAGCTACCAGGTACTGGAAAGATAAACATCTAAATTTAATTGCTTTCTAGCAGATGAATCCCTACAATTTTCAAAAAAATTCAAGTTACTGAGGGGTGATAGATATACATACATCCTAAAAGAGATTCTTTCTTAGGAAGACATCTCAAAGAATCTGGAAAGAATGCAGCAAAATTTGGTCAAAAGACATATCCTGTGCCCATTGCAATCATGGAATCACTTTTGTAATAATTCTGTCATATTGGAGTAGGGAAACTGCCATTTTCAAAGTGGTGGTCACCAGGATCATCAGTAACTGCTTGAATTCTTTTGTCTTTCCTAGAGGAACAAATGTCAGAGTACATATGTATGGATTTAATCACAGTCTGTACAGTATTTTCTATGAAAAACATTCAATCAGAAAACCTGAATAAAGAACTGGTCATGTCATATGATGGTTTACTTCTGCAAGGGGTGTTGAAGCAGGTGGAGTATTATTGAATTTTTAAGTTTTTTCCTTAGAAAAAAGGGCAAATTCTTCAGATCTATGAAACACAACATGAACTATCTCTTTATAGACATCAGGGATAAGAAACAGACCAAGTTTTAAACAAGATACAATGATCTTTCCCTTGTTTACGTAATCTACAATAAATACATCTACATCTGTATTTGTATCTGTGGGAAGCAATTGACTGAAAAATCTTGAAATCATCATGGAAAGAAAAAAGAAAAGAATAAAATAAAAAAAATAGATAACAATTAAAAGTTATGTCCCCACCAACCAACAAGAAGGAATCACGGGCTTTCATAGGTGCTGTGGTTTTTTGGGGTATACATATTCCAGAGCAGTAAGAGTGCAAGCCTTTCCATCGAGTGAACCAGAAGATGAATGATATTAAGCAGTGTCTTGAAAAATAACAATCTTTTGAACAAATTGAACAGGAGATAATTTGTGCAGCAGCCCTTGGGCAAAACAGTATAGGACAATATCCTAAAAACCTGCTCTATACTGCAGCTGATAAGAATGGTCCTCCACAGAGTTTTTGGCAAAAAAGCACCAGGGAGACTTTGTAACAGCTCCTAGGGTTTTGGAGTTAAAAATACAAAGGATCTGAGGTCTATTTACCTGCAACTTGAAGAGAGATACTGTCAGTTTACGAAGGGGTTTGAGCCACTTCAGAAGGGATTGGCTCCAAAGTGCAGCCTCTCCTGACACCTTGACTACCAGTGCTGATCCAGATGTTAAAAAGGAAAGTCCCTTCCACGTCATGCCTGTCTCACTTGATCACACTGCAAGCTTGAATACTAAACCCCAATTTCCCAGCAAGTCATCATGAGTTGGCCTGAAAGAAAAATATTTGGATTATCATCAGAAGAGGAGTACATGCTGAGGATGTTTCACCATATATTCAGCTACCAGAGAATGAAAAGCAATATGCTCTTTTTACTGCCAGTTGCAGCTGTATTGTAGAGCTACATACACACTGTTTGGAGTCCTATATGATGAGTCTTAGAAGCTGGTGGGGCACAAGGCGGAGCCAGCCAGGTCACAGAGCTGAAAGCCATCTAGCTGGCTTTAGATATTGTTGAATGAGAAAAATAAACAACATTCTATCTCTACACTGACTTGTGAATGATAACAGATGCTCTGTGTCTGCGGTGGACCAATGGAAAAAGACAAATTGGCACCACAGAGGTAAAACCCTCTGGGCTGCTAAATTGTGGCAAGACATCATTTCCCAGGCAGAGAAGCTGGGTATAAAAGTGTGTCATGTAGGTGCACAAGGACCCAAGGGCTGGGCTACTGAAGAGCACCACAATAACAGACAGGTAGATAAAGCTGCCAAGATAAAACTGTTTTCATCTCAACATATGATCTTTACCTTTTCTGCCTTCAATTCTCCTCTTCAGTGCAATGCAGTGGGCTGGGGGAGGGGTGGAAGCAAGTACATGGTTTGGAGTGTTTCAGTGGAAACATTAGACTGGGAATAGCCAGTCCTAAACCGTGACAATGAGATGTGCTGAGAAAAGGAGCATGGAATAAGAGGTGTAGCAAATTTTTTTCCTATTTTCTAGCAGTATATGGTAGGCATTTTTAGCTAAATACTGCACTCTTGGGGTGCACGCTCTAGTCTGTAGATGGAAGATTGTCAATATATGTGTATAAGAGAAGTCATTCCAGCTTTTTGAGTTTCAACTATAAGTTGTTCATATAATTGTTGATGTTGTGAAGCTCTCCCAAGGGTTGGAGCTTCAGACTTCTGCTCTTGGATGGAGTTCATTACAGCCTGTCTGCCTTGGGGAACACCATCCTCCCTTCATTTTACCAAACACCTAAAGGGGACCTAAAATAAAGCTGGAGAGGGACTTTTTGCAAGCACTTGTAGTGATAGGATAAGGAGGAGTGGCTTTAAACTGAAAGAATTGTTTTAGGAAGCAAATCTTTACTGTGGGCTTTGAGAGGCACTAGAACAGGTTGCTCAGACATATTGTGCCCCATCTCTTTAAGTGCTCAGGCTGGATGGGGCTTTGAGTAACCTGGTCTGGTGAAAGATTTTCTGCCCAAGGCAGGGGATGAGAATAGATGACTTTTACTGTCCCCTCCCATACAAACATTTCTACGATTCTATGAATTTACTCCGGTTGAAAAAGATCATCAAAGTTCTGATGTTCTCAGATTTATATGCCAAAGTCAGGAGTAACTTTTACTGATGGAGCTGAATGCTTTTATTTTTATATATTTCAGACCTGAGCATTACTGTTTTTTTTTTTTTTTTTAGTACAGTTAAGTGCCTTTTCCATGCCAATTTAATAGACACTAGCTCTTGACTTCAAGTGGGAGGATAAGAACAATGAATTTTTGTCCTGTTCTCCCTGTGAAATAAAAAAAGAAGTGGGGTCAGACACTTTACCTGTAAGGAAAAAGTCATGGGAACCTTCCCTGTGAGTTTGCAAAAAAACTGTGCCTTAGTCTTCCATAGAACAGATAACTGCTTGTAGACAGTGAAGTTGCTATTTGTACACTCTTATTTCTCATTTTCTTAGTCTTTCAGTGCTAGTTTACTCAATGCTCATCTTGTTGTGTAAGGTAAATGGATGACATGGCAAAGGGTAAAGCAAATACCTGGTGAAATTCTGTGCTGTAGTCAACTCTCAATCGCCTGTCAAAGACTGCTCTCACAAAGCTTGTTAATGTGTCAGACTGACTTCTCTGATAGTTTAAACAGATTCATTCCATTTCCTTCCTGCAGCTTTCAGTGACTGGATTTTTTTTTTTTTCTCCATATTAGCTGGTTCTTCTTCTTTGCATAATAAATAATGATTTTGATTCTATGACCTTGTATGTCTGAACACTGTACAGTAATCTATGTAGCTTACGTTAACACTTCAGATTCAAGGCCATTTGACTACTAAGGACATTCTGAATGTCAGTAACAACCTCTACAAACAGCACAAGTTGTCCTGGGTTTTTCAACATCTTCTTAGCAGTGCAAATAGCAGTGAATATCTCTTTGTTGTCATACAAAGTAAACAAACAAAGAATCCAGCCAAAGGAATCTAGACTTGTCAGTCCCTCTTCCCAACAGAGAAATTTGTTACCTTGATGTCCAAGCTCCAGATGAAATTCTGCCTTGATCTTGTCAGCATATTGCAAGTCCAAAGTTCCCCTAAGATTTGTGAAGCAAATTTCCTCTCAGGAGAATCACACTTTTCTTTACCTCATCACTATTAGCTGAGAGTTTGTAGTATCAATATAAAATGTCTTTTTAGTTCAAATCCCAACCCACACAGAAGAACTACAATTAGAACTCAAGCTTCAGACACAGAGATTTAATTTCCCTGAATAAAATTACCTGTAACTCTGGATCTTAAACCAATATAATTTATTCAACTAAGTGACATGTTGCTTGAAACCTCAACTTTTCAGCTACTCTTAATGAAATTAAATATGTATCTCATGTCTTGGAATGTACTTTTATACTGCAGAATATTACAGAAGAGCAGCCTATGAAGTTCTGGTTGAATTTAGCCATAATTTTCCCAATCATGTATAAGAGACAATTTTCAGCAACCTAAA
Source organism: Thryothorus ludovicianus (assembly GCA_013397245.1). Taxonomy (NCBI): domain Eukaryota; kingdom Metazoa; phylum Chordata; class Aves; order Passeriformes; family Certhiidae; genus Thryothorus; species Thryothorus ludovicianus. The sequence goes on along the minus strand of VZTB01011851.1, from coordinate 87,311 downwards.
ATACAATAAAATAAAATTTCTAATTTAATTTTGGCTGAGGAAAAAAAGCAAATAATTAATAACGTTTTTCCTGAGATTTCTTCATGGATTTTAACTTTATGATTGACAAAATTTTAAATCAAGAATCATTGTGACTAAAGTGACTGCAGCTGTACATTTATATTATACAAAATGATTAACCAAAAGAGAGTTTCACTATCAGTTTATCTGCTTCTGGAGTACTTTAAAGACACACTAAGGACAGAACTTCTTAGCTGAAGACAGAAAAGCACCTATGAAGAGTTGATTTTACACTTACCTTATTGATAAATGCTCTGTATATCAGTACTTGAAGAAATATTTGTATCTGACATGACTGTGCATAAAAAATAAATCTGTTGTTTATGCTAAATCAATTAGGACAACATTAGAAAACAAAAATAAAAAAAGAATACATTTCCATCAGATAAATATTGAGTGATGCTTTCCCCTAGCTGTTTTCTAATGGATTAATATGTTTTTCCATCTAAGCAAGGTAGTAGGTAATACTGAGGTACCGTTACTCATCAGTGTGATTTTCTGTCATGCAAGGGCACAGAGGCAGTCAGAACAAAGTGCGCTAAATGTCCTTATCATGAATGTGAAAATCAAAGAAAGTTTGTTTTCCAGCACACATACTTTCTCACCTGCAGGGCTATGAACCTCACAAGAAAGGACACCCAGATGAACCTATTGTGTTTTACTGCCATCAGCCATGCAATGTCCATCATGCAAGCAGAGAAAACAATATTCCTATTTGTTTCCTTAACCCACTCTTCATTTTAAGCTGGTCAACACCCATATGAAGAGGTCACTGTTAGGGGAATAATTGATTCTTGAATACCACAGTTGAGCTCATTCTAGTTATCTTAAGCTGCCTTTTGCATGAGGATAAAAATAGATAGTTACTTTATGGAAAATCCTACTTCTGTGACAATTTTTCAGATGACAAGGAGGGATTCTGGATGAAAAAGCCAAATTTAGGTTTCCAAGGTTGTGGCAGAGTGGAAAAGGCCCCTGGTAGCATCAAACACTTGAGATCCTTCTGAAGCACTTTTTTTTCCCACTCCAACTTGAACCCCACACAGCATGCCTGTGAGGCAAAAAGATGAAACAGTCATTGAATGGACAGGACAGAGGTCATGTCTGAGCCAACTTTCTTCTAGATCTTGTTCTGCCTTCTGTGCATAGGGACCATCAACTGCTGCCTGGAAGCATAGCTGGCAGCTATAGCACACAGAGAGCTGTCTATAGCTTACGTGGTTCTTTTTGCACTCAGTGACATACTTCATTGGGCTGTGAATTGATTCATTTCTTAAGACTATTCAGTGAAGGACTAATGGTACTTTTCATGTAAATCAAAAGAATCTAGATTTGTTCATAAGAACTTCTCTGTGATCAAGACAAATCACTAAATAATACAACTGGGACAGCCACTTGAAGCAGCTTCAAAACAAAACATAGATGTGAATATACAAGAGAATGCTTTAGGTGTTCTGGGGATTTTTTCCCATAAAGCTGGAGCATTTATTTTCAGTTTTAAAGAATTCATACCAAAATAATTGTGTAAAGTTATGTTGAATAGTTCTGATAAATGAAAAGTAAAATGTGTTAGAATNTACAAGAAAAAGTCGGACCTTTTTGGAATTGTCCTGTAGGCCTTTTGAATTCAAAATTATGGAATGAAAATAATAATGAACCATGTTCTCTCTTTGTTTTCTTCTTCCTTATTACCTTTTTGGAACTCTATGTTACTTCTTGTTTATATATTAATTTCATCACTATCTGCTAATGTATATCTTGCTATGTCTGTCTGAATTTCAATTTTAACAGCTATTTCTGTGTTGTCATGATAATTTTGTGGTCTTGGTAACTTTGCAGTGATGACTGAAAAATAGCTTCGAGTTTGTCTTCAGCTGCCTGAACATCCCAAAGAAAATCTTTTAACCAAGAAAATAACAAGACTTCCAAACCAAATAAATGTCATCAAGCATACAAATAATTGAATGTTTAATTTATTAATGTAATTCCAAGGAACTCTCATCCCAAATAAATACTCTTATTTTAAACCTTTCAAAAGGTTGCCATCTCTCTGCCCACATAGTTGTCATGGGAAAAAGTCTGGCTGCTCAGGCAAAACTTCCTTTGATTGCCCCATGCTGACCAGTCTCATTCTGATATAGATAATTCATGTATTTGAGAGTATGCCATATTTTTCACACCAGACTCCTTCTTGGATCTACAGGACTATGTAGTTTAATGATTACAAATATCTCCTTCCCCTTTAAAAGGACAGATGTGTTTTCTGTACCTTATTCTAAGTCCCTACTGAAGGATACCAGGAATGTGATGTAACTTGAATATAGAGGAGTTGTTTCAATAGCCTGGAAAATCACAGTCTAGACACAGGTACAAGAAAAACTAGAGTTTCAAGACAGCATGATCAGGAGACACAGTGAAAAATAAGTGTTTAGCCAAGATTAAAATTATATAAAAAGAAATATAAGTCATTAAAGTGAACTTCATATTGCTGCATTATTTCCAGCGTTCATAGAGGTAGCATAACCTCTAAGCAGTTTTAATTGTGTGCTTATGTTAAACAATAACAATTGGATATTTCCCTTTGAATTTGAGACACTGAACTGAAGCACTCCCTCTACAGTCAAAGAAATATGGCTGTCTGATATATTGAGTAGAATAATCATATTAAAGGCATTGGTAAAATTCTGAGGCATGGTTTCACTTAACCCGTCTATGAGACTACCTAGTTTATCTGGGATGAAGATTTGTAAGGGTATGGAAGCATGTGAAATTATTTTTGTGAACATATGTCGACTTCAAAGCAGTTCTTTATCTGAAGACATGCTATTTTTTCTCATATCTTCTTTTGCAATCTAAATTTACTACCTTTCAGTTCAGTAGCTATTTAACTTCTTTAGCAATATATATATGAACAGAAGAGAAAGAGATAGAGATAGAGAGAAACTTATATGTTGGAACTAGAACTGTGAGTGGGTTTATAAATCATAAAAATTATGTTACCTTAGTTTTTTTCTGCATATCCATAGTTTTGTTCTTTATAGGAGAAAAAAATATCTGCCCTGATTTTTCTTTGAAGTTACTATTATAACGGAAATGGGGCTGCTCTTCCACAGTTACTGTGTTAACACTTTCAGAGTTGAATAAAAGGACAGTTATATAATTTTTTTCAAAATAAAAGCAGAAGTGAAAACTCTACATAACAAAAAAAATTTCCATTATCAGGTATTGTCAGTTAAATAAATTATGACTAAAAATTTATTAAGGAGTTGATAAAATAGGAGGAGAAACTGAAACTCCAAACCAGGATTCATTCAACCACTTAGAAATATAGACAACATCAAAAGGAGCATCTGCAGTACAAGTACACTAACACAGAGAATTTAGAGATCCTCAGGTACTTGGTTTTATCATATTTAAGACAGGATGTCAAGCAATTTATCATCTGCAGCATGAGTGAAGTCCTTGAGGAAGATGTAGGACTGCTGTCTCATATATTCTGCTTCTGAGAGCTCTTTGGAGGACTGGCCTAAATACTGGACACACCCAGCTTGTGTAGCTCATGGTTCTCCCTGGCAAAACTTGTCAGATATCCACTGAATCAAATCCTAGTCCAGTTACTTTATTGACAATATTTCTATGATGCACATCTATAAAGACATTGAAGTTTGTGACACTCTTTAGTTTTATCTCTCTTTTTTTGTTGGTTAGATTCTTTAATGCCAGCCGAAGATCTGATATATGTATTACCAGAAAATAACAGCCTTTGAACAAGATGAGAACTCACTGCTTTACATTTTACCTTCTTGCAACATATTCGGGAACTTCTTATCAGAACTCAGTGAGCACAGTGTGAAACATTGTATTTTTAAAGATATTTTTAAAGATAAAATTTCTCACAAGGTCCTCCTCTACCCCCTGCCCCTCAATAAAAGAAAAAAAGGAAATGTCTTTTGATTAACAGATACTTCTCTCAGCCCATGCTATATGTACTAGATATAGGGACTTCTTGTTTGTCTTCCTTGGAAAAACTCCTAGTTTAATGATATCATTGTTTATTTTGCTTTGAGAATTATTTCCTCCCAAGAATAAATATTGAGGCATAAACTGCTGATGTCACTATAAAGCATGAAAGAGATACAGCAGATCTGGGAAAAAATCCAAAGTGTTTCAGACTGACTTTTCTGCCAACCTCAAGCTTTTTTACCCAACATTCTCAGTCCTCAAAAACACAGAGACATCTTCAGAGATATTACAGGCATAATCTGCAGATATTGGACCTGTGTGATAGAAATGCATTATATCAGCTCCTTTTGTCACAATAGAAAAAACCCCAAACCATACGCAAAATTTGTTTATATATTATTATGTAGCCATTTATTACCTAAAACCACAATTTTGTAGTCATTTGAGTTATTTTTCCCCATCAATATTAGATATTCATGTCTTTCCCAGCAGTATGCATATTTCAAGGAATATGTGTACAGGAAAAGGAACACATTTTTGCAAGTACTTTCTCTTTATAAAAGGGTTTAGAAGTGCAATCAGCAAAGCTACATGCAGAAAGCAGTCACACATTTAAACACCACCATTAGCAACAAAAGTGCTGTCAAGCAGGTGTCTCCTGAGAGAAACCTGAAATCTCTTGGATTCCAGTACTTTCACTGTAAGTCATGCAGCCAGAGAAAACTTCAGATTTTAAGTTAACCTAGCTGACATAGAAAATGAGAAAAAGGTTAGATTGCTTCTGAAGCAAGGACTTATTTTTCTAGCTTTATTGAACAAATGGAGGTAAAAATGAATCCATACTTACTTGTGAAATTAAGAAATTGCTCAATAAATGGACAAAATATAAATTCTCAAGTTACATGAGGGGAAAATAGAAAAAGAAATTCTAGACAAATAAAATTCTGTAGAGCATAGTTCTGCACTGTGGATTTATAAAGAGGTTTGGAGGTGTTTGTAGCTCTCACTACCTTTCTTCTGAGATCTACTCAGAGATGTCTTAACAATCATCTGGAGCTCATGGAAGCACTGCTGAAATCTTTCCTAGGCTGGCCTAAGTAGCCACTTCTTGAAGTGGTAATATTTATTTAGTATGCAGTCAAGAGCTACTTTGAAGAAGATGTATATTTCTTCTGAAGATGAACATATATTTTTAGCCAGAAAGGACTTTCTTTCTCATGCAGTAGGCAGAACAGGTCACGATTTAAGGTAAAATGCAGAGTAGCTTGTGGAGAGGAGACAGGGAGGAAATCAGGCCTTCTCTGCTAATGGAGGTGCCCCCATCACTCCAGCTTTTGTATTCAGAGAGATTTCATCTTTTTTTGGGAGGCACTTCCTGCTGGGACAAGTTTGTACCTTCTAAAATCCCATGTATGCAGTGAGCACCTGGTACATTCAAGTATATCTGTGTTCCTTGCATTTTGTGTTGACTAAGTCAAGCGGCTGAAAGTGTAGGTTCCTGAGATAGTCCCCTGAGAGAGTTCATTGTCTTGCTTACCCTGAATTGATCTATCAAGGCCACTGCAATCAAAGCCACAAGCTCACTAAACAATTGTGAGCAACTAAATCATGCTGACTAGGACTGAAATTTATTTTCTGGTATTGCTCACATGATACCTAGTTCATTTGTTTTCTGAACCCTACAACCATAAAATCAAACAATATTTTCATCATCTTTCAGTCACTGGTGGAAATAACTAGTCGTGTATATTTTTAAAAGTTTAGAAATCCGGTTTAGTTCCACAAACAAAAGTGTGCATATTTTTTTGCACAGTGAATCTGAACATAATAAATTAATATTTAGGAAGGTGCTATCAGAAGGGAAAAGATTAGATTTGTTCTTAACTTCTTTATATAGAATAACAGAAAAATATAAGCATTTTCTTGCCTTCTATTTGACTTTTAAATTAGAAAATCACAGCTTTCATAGTTAGGCAACTAGTGAACCAGTGAAGTAACAATATCATAGCATCAAGAGAGTAAGATTTGAATTGCAAAGTAAAAAAAGAAATCAGTCAGGAAGTTAAAACGTAGGGGTTTTGTTTGCTTGTTTTCAGGTGCCCTTAAATAAATTCTGAAGATAAAAAACTTCAAGAAAATGTTTACTACTCCAACTATTCCTTTAAACAGATGAAACTTTAAATTTACTGTTCTGAAGGTCCTAAGAACTTCTAAGAAGACAACAAAATAACAAAGATGATTTGCACTCCTGTTATATTTTAGGGATTATAAGCTGAAAAAACCCTAATACCTTCTTTTAAAATGTTGCATTTTCCAAAACTTATATAAAGAACTTTCAAAGGAAACAGAGCTACTTACATCCATAAACTTTGATAAGTCTACTTTCATATTCTGTAGCTAGGAAATTAGGTTGGGAAATTTCCTTCAACAGATTCCTTCACAGGAAAGACTGCAGTAATCAGACAGGTCAGACAATCAGCCTGGTTATACCTGACTAGCCCTTTTTATACCCAGCCCACCTCCCATTCTTTCTTCTGCTCACCTTTATCTTTGTCTTTCTCCACCCTCATCTTTCCCTAAATGTAGATGCTGCTCCTAGTTACTTGTTTGCTATTGGTCTCAGTTTTGGTACCAGAGGAAACTGACTTTATTATATCTGTTGTGGCTACCTAGGTAATATTCTCCTTTTGTGGTTTTGCTAAGAGATAATGCTGGTCTTATCAGATTCTCCTCTCCAAAATGTCCTTAATATTTTGCTAAATTATCAGAGAAATTTTGCCATCACTCATAATCCCCCTGAATCATCAGTGAAATCTGAGGCCATATCTCATGGCACTATCTATAACTTGTCTGAACTTCTTACCCTGCTATGCTCAGCGGTTTCTTACACCAAATCCAGTGGCTTCTCACAGTCTTTACCATTTGTCTATGTCTCAGCCTACTAACATGAAGGCATCTAAATCGGAGGCTGAAACCTCATCCCTTGCAGCTGATGGCTGAATTATTAATTGTCTGTTTTGGTATGATAGAGTCTGCACTTATTATTAAAGAGGACAAATGTTGCCATCACCACTTAGCCTCTCTCTCTCAAATTGAATCCTACTCTTTGCAACGTTACTTGAAAGTCTCTAACACACTCAACACCTAGAAATACTGAGAGATTGAACAAAATCAAAGTCCTGAAAGGCTCCGTATACTACAGAGATGCAGAAGGCCTTGAGCAGATTTAATTCTGAATCATATTGTATTTATATGAACTTCAGTCCTTGAAGCCAATTTTCTACTGACCCATCTCAACTCACACTGTTCAGCTCTACATACAGATTATTTTTTTCACTTTCCTTTCTCTAACCTCTGTCTCTTAAGATCAGTTTTTTCATAATCTATTTTTTCAAATCTGAAAGTACAGGAACTCCCGAACTAAAACCTCTTTTCCTGATGTGGGCCACAGACTACCTTTACAATAGTAACTTTCTATGTCCCCAGGCACTGAGAACAACTGGTAAAAAGCAGCCTATATCTATGTTACTGAAATGTTTTAACCTCCACAACAGCATGGCTGCATGCTAAATGCATTGGAAATGGTCAACAGAGATTTGTAGCTCCCAAACTTCATCCAGAAATTATTTTTGAGACGTCTAGTTTATACAGATTGAAAACATGAGACATCCTTAGCAGTTTAGCTGCAGAGATGATTGAGTTTCAGCACCCAGGAGTATTTCAGGCACTGTTTAATCTACAAGTAGAACAACAGCCATATGGTCTCAAACAAAAAGAAGTGCCTCATCATTTAGTCTTGTTAAACTGACATGTAAAACTGCTTACACTGACCAGGAAAACCTGGAGCTGCCTGCCCTCTTGTTTCAGAGGAGTCTCTGAAAGATTAGGATAATCTTCAGCATGTATATATGATTAGACTGACCTAAACTGACAATATAAATGTAGCACAAGAAGAATGCAGAAGGGGAGGGGGGATTTTTTTTTTTATGCATGATAAAAAAACCAAGCATTCTCTGAAACTAATTTCCTGAAAAGCCTAAGAAAGCTGTTGAAGACATTTTCCCCCTTTCTTCTATTCTGAGGTTTGAATAATTAGAAGAATACAAAAATGTTTTGAGCTCTAAGCTTTACCAGCAATTTGTTTAGCTTTAATGCGCATGTTCAAAACAGCATATTGAAATTGAAAGATGAGCTTTCTCTTTTTCAAAGGAAGAATGTGCCATATGTATCTATATTTAGTCAAAGTATACTTGCTCTAAGCAGTTACTTACCTGTTATCAATTTGTCTGTCACATAACTTATTTCAAATAAAGTGTACTGCTTAGGTGGATATCAGCATCATAAGTTTATTGACTGAAAGCCCCATACTAATGTGGTATTCCAGTATTTAATACAGCTTTTTTACTTTAAGTATGTTCTACATCTGTAAAATAACTTAGTTTCTTGGGTCACTGCAGCATCTCTGATTGTTTGAAATGCATGTATTTTCATTAACACAAAGACTTCTGGAATGATTTAACGAGTTCCTTATACAATGAAAATATTGTGTGGTAGTGGGACAGTTAACATCACAGAAATGCAGACATAATTTTGCAACCTTCTCTCTGTCTGCTCTAATCTTTCAGCATAGAAAGATTATGCTGAAATAATCTTTCAATATATGCCATATATATATCTCTATAATCTACAGAAATACTACTCATGTGAACATTAGTCTATTTCCACATTTGTCAAGTAAACCACTATAAAGAATAGCAATCACGTTTTGGGGAACAGCACAAAGACTCTAGAAGAAGCCTGGATCAGGTACTCTGCAGACTGTTCAATACAACGTTAGACATTAGCCACATTTTAACACACGGAGCCAGGAATCTCTAGGTATCAATCCATATAATGAAAGTGCAGTCACAATATTGTGAAGTAAAATATAAATGGTTTACCTTCAGTGAAAATGCAAGAAATTGTTCCCGATTATCTGCCAGGCTGACATTTATGGTCTAGCAAGATATCAGATGTATTAAGCTTTGCTTTTTTTCGGTTGGAACAAGACACATATTTAAATCACTGGTTTCAGTCTGTTTCTGTATCAAAACCCTTTAAATAAATATGTATCAGACTCTTAATTTAAATAAAAAACCCAATACCATCTTAAAAATTATGTCTTCAAAACTGTACCTTAAAAAGCTCAATTAACATTCTGTAAAATTGAAAAGCATTTTTATTCATAAGACTATGCATTTAGTGAAATAAATTTTCATCATCTCTTTACAAAATACTGACTGCATTTTTTTGTTAATTTGGAAATTCATAAAAGCAATACTCCTTCTTTTTTTTTTTTTTTTAGATAATACACATATTTTTTTAAAAGAGTGAGATCTACTTTTTCAGTAAGACTGTATGCCTGAGGTGAGTTTTGGATTATTTTTGACCATTTTATGGATTTTTTCAGGTTATTCATATAACATAAAGTTAACATACACACTAACAATGGTAGTCACTGTGAAAGTCTCGAACCCTACAGTAAAGTCTATCTTTTTGGATGTTGAACATGAGGTGACAACTGACAGAAAAGGCAGTATTTACTTTTCTGTCCCATTGAAAATCCAAGTAAATATAAGTAAGCAGACTTCCATTTGTCTTGCATATTTAATAGTAGAATTTCATAAAATTATTTTGAGTATTTTAGATATTTTCCCTGTCTAAAATCAAGTCTATTAAACTCAGCTCTCAACACATTTGTAATTGGAAGGGGAGAGGCAAACCCTAAACATCGCACATTGACCTTTTTGTTCTCATTAAATACAGGTGATTTGTTTCAATAGTTTATTGGAAGCAGGGAGGAAGAAGATTGTCATTTTTAGTACTTTAAGGAGCTTTGGAAAGTCCTCAAACTTTTCTAAATAAAAGGACTTCAGATGTGGCTCAGCCTATGAAGGAAGAATATTGAGAATTGAACTTTTCCTGTTCTATAACTTGTCAGACCATATACAACATTTTAACCTCAACCCAATTTTCTTACTAATTTATCTTGCAGCCAACCAATACCTTTTACCCTATTTTTTCTTTTTTTTTTTTTCTTTTTTGTGATACTTTTTTCAATGAGGAAAAGTTTCTTGGGTTTTAGAAATTTGATACTTACATAAATATTGTTTACTTACTTTTAAATCCCGTTAAGTGACACAACTGCATGTTTCAGGCAACAAACCTCTGAGAAACAGAATTTGTTTGACTTATTTTTTAAGCTTTAAGTAGATGACACATATTGATAACGTTGTTCTTAAAAGAACAGCAGAAATATATCAGACATTATCTATAACAAATGGCACTGTAGAATCTGCAGCCTGCTTCAAGTGATACATTCCGATGACAGATCATGGTATAACATTCAAAGTATGAATGTGGAGTGATACTGTATTTGTATAGAGGTCTGTTTATATTCTTTATTTATATCAGAATATGTGAGAGATGAAGTTTACTCACAGCCTTGCCTTTGAATAGATGAGTAGAGATGAATTCTCGTAACAAGTGAAAGCAAAGCCATTCAAATGCTTACTGGCATTTCTCAGATTGCAAAGGAACAGCTACGCCAAAATGTAAAGACAAATACTCCTGATTTAAAATTAATCTTAATATTCAAAGCTTATCTGGTCTCTTGTTTATTATTCAGAAATTACTCCACACATTCTCAGTAATTTATTGTAGTGATGTACAGCCAGCTGATATGTGAAAACACTCCTCACATAGATATTTTCTTTAAAACATACGTGAGTGCTTCAGTGCAGCCCATTAAAGTATTGTTGTACTGTACCTTTCCCTACAGGTATATACCCTGTGTAGTGTAAAGAGAGTCTGTGAGGGGGAATTTTCTCATCAAGGATAAGGAAAAGACTGAAGCTCTTCATGCCTTCTTTGCCTCAGTTTTTAACAGAAAAGCTGCTCAGGGCAACCAGACCCTGAGCTGATAGGCTTGGATGGGGAGCAGAATATAGCCCCTGTAACACAGGAGGAATCAGTTAGTGACCTGCTGAGACACTTAGACAACCACAGGTCTATGAGGCTGGATAGGATTCACCCAAGGGCACTGAGGGAGCTGGAGAAGAGCTCTTGAAGCCATTCTCCATCATTTACCAGTAATCTTGGTTAATCCAGGACATCCCAGATGACTGGAAGTACTCCAGTATAATGTCCATTTACAAGAAGGGTCAGAAGGAAGATGTGAGGAACTGTAGCCCTGTTAGCCTGACCTTGACACCAGGGAAGGTTATGGAGCAGATTGTCTTGAGTGCTCTCATGCAGGACAAGTGGAGTATCAGGCCCAGTCATACCAGTTTAGGAAAGGCAGGTCTATCTTGACCAAGCTAATCTCCTTTTATGACCAAGTGACTTCCTTAGTGACTGAAAGGATGTGGATGTTGTCTGCCTGGACTTCAGTAAAGCCTTGGACACTGTCTCCTACAACATTCATCTGGAGATGTTGGCAGCCCACAGCTTGTCCAGGATCACTCTTTGCTGAACTGGCTGGCTAGGAACTGGCTGGATGTCTGGGCCCAGAGAGTGGTGGTGAATGCAGTCATATTCAGCTGACAGACAGGCACTACTGGCATTCCCCAAGGCTTAGTATTGGAGTGAGTCCTCTTTGATATCTTTTTTGATGACCTGGATGAGGAGATCAAATGCATCTTCAGACAACACTAAGTTGCAGTGCAGTGTTTTCTGATGGCGGGCAGGAAAGCTGTGCAGTGGCACCTGGATGGGCTGGATTGATGACTGGAGGCCAGTGATATCAGGTTCAACACGGCCAAGTGCCACGTCCTGCACTTGGGCCACAACCCCAGGCAGCACTACAGGCTGGGGACAAAGTGCCTAGAAAAGGGCTCAGTGGAAAAATCCTGGGGTTGCTGGTCAACAGCTGGCTCAACATGAGCCAGCGTGTGTCCAGGTGGCCAAGAAGGCCAATGGCATCCTGGCCTGTATCGGCAACAGTGTGGCCAGCAGGACCAGGGCAGAGATTGTCCCTCTTTGCTTGGCACTGGTGAAGCCACACCTCAAAATCCTGTGTCCAGTTCTGGGCCTTTCACTACAAGAAGGACATTGAGGGGCTGGAGTGAGTCCAGAGAAAGACAGCAAATCTGGTGAAGGGTCTGGAGAGCAAGCCTGTGAGGAGCAGCTGAGGGAGCTGGGGATTTTAGCCTGGAGAAAAGGATACTCAGGGCAGACTGAGTATAGCTCAGTCTGTTTATAGCTACCTGAAAGGGTCTTGTAGCAAGGCAGAGTTCAACCTCCTCTATGGTATCCAGCGACAGGACAAGAGAAAACAAGCTGCAAAAGGCAGGTTCAGGTTGGTCAGCAGCAATAATTTTACTGAAAGAGTGATTAAGCCTTGGAATAGGCCACCCAGGGAAGTGTTGGATCCACAATATTTGGAAGTACATGAGAAATGACCAGATGTGGCACTTAGTGCTATGATTTAGTTGGTGGTGTGGCATTTGCTCAATGACCTTTGAGGTCTTTTCGTGTCTTAATGATTCTATGATTCACTTTTTCTCTATCTCACTGAAAGATTAATTTTCTTTTAGAAGAAGTATTTTTTGTGCATGTGTTAAACAATGTCTGTTTTGACACTGTCTTGTACATTGTGGTTTCAGCTTAATTTGGAAATTTTAACTAAACAATTAAAAGTATCAAATAGCTTTGATATGCTTCCATGTTGTTATACCATACCTAAAATTTATGGCGCTTAGAAAAAGATGCATAGTCTCATTCTGCAATGTCTTTCTCTTCCCGACAAATATTTTATCTTAATATGTTAAAGTACAGTAGATTTGATTGTTTCATAGCCTTAAAATAAAAGAAGCCCCCATCCCATCAAAATAGACAGAGATGGTAAGTAAAAGAGAGTACACTTATATTTTTAAAGTCTTTTACTAACAGAATTTGTGAAGATTATTCATTTTGACTCCGACATACATCAGTGGGTTCAAAAACAGCCTTTTAACTGTCTTCATAGCTATATATAAATGATAAAATCCAGTACCAATGTACCTCAGGAGAGATGGCAGAGAATAGACATGGTAGTCATGCTGACATCAGCACAACATCTGGGATAAATCTGTTGATACCCATGAAATGATAAAGTTAGCAGTGTGAAGTGGCAGCTTTGTCTCCTTGTGCATGGGTAGTCCTCAAAGCAAAATCTGCAAGTTGAATCTCTGGGCATTTTCCTAATTCTCTCATCACTGTTTTGTAACACTCGGGGAATAAAATGTGCCCAGTAACTTGGCTTTATCCATCATCCAGACGGTGTACAGTTGGGAATGACATAGATTTGGTGCCCAGAAGCACTGTCTGACTAAAATAGAACCTGGTTTCCATTCATCAAATTGTTAAGGCATTATCTCTCACTTACTGAGCAGGTGGGTGAAGTATAGAAAAAAAACATAGCACAATTTCTGTGGTAGTTGTATTTTTTCTTGTATTGTAAATCCATATAAATCACTTTCATGTCTCGGTGTGTCAGGAACAGGTGATAGTGCGACAGGTTGCCAACACAGCCATTTGAACTTTAATTTCAGCTTTACCACCATTCGATAGGAGTCAGGAAATAAAACAAAGCAAGAGTGGGAGAACAGATATAGGAAGCTGCAACTTCTTATGTAGATTTGTCTTCAAAGAAGCAGAAAATTACTAGCACACCTTTTATTGATAAAGAAATTATCCAAACCAATAAAACTAGTGTTTACTAACAATATTTAGACTCTTCTTAGTTGGAATATCCAAGCTGGAGGTTTATTTTAAGCTGAAATATATTATTGTTTGTAGAGAAGGTAATTTGTGAAATTCTCATTTGTAAGGGTATTTTGTGTTTTGTTTTGTATTTTTTTATTTTTACCTGTGTAATCACTTTTCAGTTCCAGCTGCTTGTTTGCATCCTGTAAAACTGTAACTTCCATAGGCCAAATGATATCAGTAAAACTTCAGGCCTTGTTATCTGTCCACAGAATAACAAAATGACAGATCAGTTGAGGCCAGAAGCAGCCTCTGGAGGACAGGTAGTCCAACTCCCCTGTGCAAGCAGGTTGCTTGGGACGTGTCCTGCTGGGTTTTTAATAGTTCAAAGAATACATGCACACATCCTCTCTGGAAAGTCTATGCTGGTATTTAACCATCTTCATCAAAGAGTTTTCTTCTAATGTTTAAATGGAATTTCCTGTATTTCTGTTAAGCCCATTGCTTTTCATTTATTCACGAGGAACCAATGAGAAAAGTCTGGCCCAATCTCCTTTACTGATTCCACCAAGTATTTATATACACTGATAAGATGTTTCATGAGCCTTGTCTGCTTGAGTTTAAACAGTATCAGGTCTGTCAGTCCTTTCTTATATGAGAAGTGTTCTAAACACTTTATCATCTGGACTTGTTCCATCTGCATCTTACCCGTACTGGGCAGCCAAGGCTTGGACCTCACATCCCAAACATGTTTCACCAGGGTTGACCCAGAAGGGAAGGAGGAATCATCTCTTTTGAAATGCTGGCAGTGGACTTCCTAATGCAGCCCAGGATACTACATTTCTGCCTTACATTTAATCTGTTGTCCATGAGGACCACCAGGTTTCTTTTTTAAAGTCTGGTTTCCAGATAATCAGTGACCTGCCTATCCTGGTGCATGGGGTTATTTCTTCCCAGGTGCAGAACTCAGTCCTTTCACCTGCTGAACTCCATAATGTTCCATTTCTCCAGCCTATTCAGCACAATCCTTTGGTGCTATCAACCACCCCTCAAGGGTTTTTTATCAGATGAAAATTTTAAAGCTAATTTCTATAAGTATTCCTGTTTGCAACTTATTATTTTTTTTTATTACATGAACAGTCACAATCATAAAACTGAATAGCATTCATCCCCCCCAGTGGGCAACACAAAAGGAGCATTGTGCAAAAATTTTTTTAACATTCTGACAGATGCCACAATGGAAACTGCCTTGTTCTCCTGTTTTAACTATTAATCACCAAGCTGTGAGATGTTCTTCCCTCTGCCTTCTTGTTCAGCAGGAGTATTTGCCTCAGTTATACAGTTTTCCCATTCTGGATGAATTCACTCCACTTTTCTTAAATGTCCCCAATGCTCTTGGTACGTTCATGTTCTAGTCATACAGAACTGTATAAAGTCTATATTAAAAAACGTAAAAATGGAAGACATTTGAACATTTTTTCTTAATTTTGTACCTAATAGAAGGTTAGAAAATCAAAAGCCACTTGATTTACATTTCATATTATCTTTGATTAGAACTCACCTATATACAAAGAATTACCTTCAGACATATGATCAAATTCTATACAAGCCCTATAATTGAAATTTGCCAAGCCATGCTCTTGCCATGTCTCATCCATTAGGTATTTCTGCATTGCTTTCTTGGTGGTGGTTCTGTGCTCTCTATAGGGATAATATTGTTTTTCCGTCTTCTCCATAGTATAGAGGAGATGTAATTGCAGGGACTTCAGCAGAGATACTACTGATTTATGCTGCCACAAAATTACTGCTGTTCACTGTCCTGGCTCTGGTCTAGATCAGCAGGAGAGGACATGGCCAAGATATTGTGTTATTTGATACCACATTGCATCATTACTGGGGTGAGGGAGGGAGAAAAGACTCTCGCTTCTGGGAAGGACAGCAACTCTTTCTGGTGGAAAAAAAGTGTGGCAGGGTGGACAACCCATTGCGCATTGCTCATTGTCTTGTGCTCTTCAGTGAGCATATTTGCATGAGAATAATTCCTTCTTTTTTAAATAGTTTTATTATTAATATTGTTTTTACTGCTCATTTTTCTCATTACTGTTTCCAGGAAATTATTCTTATCTCAACCTATGATCTTTGCCTTTTTTGCCTCCAGTTCTCCTCTCTGGCTACTGGTGGAGAAGAAGTAAGAAGCAGGGTAGGGTGGATGATGGATGATCAGCAGTGTAACTTGGAAGGTCTCGGTGGAAGAACTAAATTGGGAGTACCATTCCTAAACTCTGACATTAAGCCCCAAATTTCTCTTACAAGTAAACAATTTCCATGAAGTTTTCATCTACTGCTAGATAAAAAGCAAATTGCTTTACAGAAAAAAGTTAGACTGTGTTTTTAAAGGATTTTATATTTTTTCCTTTCTTTTTCTATCCAGAAATGTCATGGATTTGAATGGTTGTTACTGTAGTAAGGAAATAGCAAGTGTGAGAATATAAGGTAAACAGTTTCCAAAATAAAAATGCTGCAGGTTTTTTTTTTCTCAGTAGGCACTTTTAATGTAATAAATGTATTTTTTTCACCTAAGTATGTAAAATGATGGTACATTAGTTTATAAATTCTCCAAAAGTTTTACAGTTTTATGCCATACAGTTGTGACTTGATACTTGCATTTTGAATTGAAAAATACCATTTACATATCTAGCAATACCACACATACTGCTGGCAGTGAATGCTATTAGAGAGCCAACAGATATATTGCTAATAATTTGCTGATAATTTAGAAGAGCTTGAGCCACAATAAATTTTAACAAGGATCTAAATTTGAGAAATCATATACTCAATATTAAGCATATGTATGAGAGCATTTCCGGAACTGGATGTCACACCTTCTGTAGTCATACTCTGAAAGTAATTAGAACTACTTTTTTCCAGTTTTGTTTCTTTTCAGAAGAATAAAACAAACCACATCTGTCTTCATTCAATACTTTAAAATATTTTCTTTTAAACTGTTTTCACAGAGTCACAGAATATTCTGAATTGGAAGAAAGCCACAAGGATCATCCAGTCAAACTCTTCAGTGGATGGCCCATATGGAGATCAAACCCACAACCGTGGTGTTACCAGCACCATTCTTTAAGCAAGGGAGTTAATTTTTGTAAACTTTAGTTTCTAAGGAACAAAAGGCGATGTTATTCCTTTCTGAAGCAGAAATTTTTGCAATTGAAAAATGTAAAGAAAAAAGAATGGACCTCATGAAATATTGAGCAATTAATTACATCTGCTCATATTTAGTGTGCTGGATCGATATATAAAGAAATATAATTATCTTTAGAAAAGTTTTCACCAGGCATACTGACTTAGGAATTTGGGAAGCCATTAAATACTACTAGAAATTGCATTTTGTTAGAAGTAGATTTTGGAAAG
>VZTB01011851.1:48443-70094 GCA_013397245.1 Thryothorus ludovicianus | reverse complement strand
TTTTTTTTTTTTTTTGCAGCTTTCTTGTATATCTGAAGAAATCAATCAATGTAAGCTGAATTTGAGAAAAAAATAAATGTATTTCTTTCAAATGTTATTGTCAATTATAATGCGTTAAAAGTTAGGTTTTGCCCTGAAGCATGTCCTAGACATCAAAGTGTGAACTGACAATGCAAGTGTGGGAAAGCATCTCACTATTCCCATTAACAGCAATAGCAGTAGCATTTTTAATTTTTTATTGATCACACTGACTATTTCCCCCTCAAGACTCATGAAAGCCAAGTGACTTACCGTGGGGGTGAAACCCTTGTAATGGACTACTAAACTAGATTTTGATACCTGAAGAGAAAAGAAAATGAAATTTCAGGAGCTGTATTTAACTGATAACATACTACTTCCAAAGAAGGCTACACAAGGATAAGCAGCAACATTAGAAAAAATGGTCCTAGAAGCAGTGGTTGTACAGAAAGATAAAATACAAAAGATAAATGAAACAGATTGTTACCCCTGGGACTGGAAAGGAACATTAAATTGCTGATGGCTAAACATAAGAGCAGTTATTCTTGGATTCCTACTCATAACAGGAGGGTGTCCTAAAGGAGCTTACCTTTAAAAAGCCAAGGAAAAGTTAGAAAGCTCGGCAAGGAGGTACAGCAGCCTTTAATGATGATCCAGATAGAGGAGAAAGATAAAGTGCTCCTGCCAATCTATTACAGGAATATCTAGGAAGGATAAAGGTAAGTGGCAGTGAAGGACCTTACCTGCAAGTAAATGTGTGAGGATGGAGATAAGAACTCTGATTTTGCAGTGTTTGGATAGAATGCTAGTCATGTATTAATGAAAAGACACTTTTGTAGGCAGAATTTAATCTCAAAATTTCATCTACGTCTTTCTTTGCATGCTCACTGCATATTCAGCTTGCACATTCTCAGCCATGTCTCCTTTTCAGAACCTCTCCTTTAATGTATCACTTCTACCTTATTGAAACAATTTACTGAGTTTTCCTCATTTACAATGGCACTGGAAATATTCTTTCCTTAGGCATTAGTGGTCTGTTCTGTTTTATTTATATTGTTTTATATTTACTGTTATTATTTATCCTTTTAAAGTTTTTTTATGTACCGTCATCTGAAAGTTACTATCAAAATACATATAGATGCTCACTTGCACACATTGACATAATTTATTAAAATCTAAATGTAAGTTTAAGGTCCAAGACCCATGTTTAACCTAATAAAATATGTTCCTATTTAATCTTGAAGATCTTGGAATTAATGGTAGATTTAATAAGGGTCTTAACGACCAGATTAAAGGTCATTTAAAATAAAAACTGTCTGAAACTGAAATTATGTATTCCATTAAAACAAAATAAAAATGTCAAGTTGTGAGTGTAGAAAATTCTGAATAGCTCTTGGCTAATTTTTAAGATAGAAAATGAGACTGATACCATACTGGTTTTCTTTTAAAGTTTCTTCTGATATATGGATTTAAATCTCTGGAATGCTGTTGCTAGTGTACAATCAGTAAAAAATACAGAAGCATACCTCCCTGTTGTTTCTCAGCAAGGTAATCACATCCTGAAATTTAAGACATCTAATTTAGCTGCTTGGAGTCACCTACTGACTCTATAAAAACCAATGATTTCTTTGAGATATTCTTCATCACACTCTAATGAAACACCTGAAATGAGTGATAAAAATAACTTCACTCTTTGGCTTGATTCAGATGATTTTAAAAAGTCAGTGACATATCACCAGAGGCACTCAAGAGTATAACTAGTTTGGTTCAACCACACTTGCTTGTTCTGTGACAAAATTGCCCTTTCAATTATCCTAATTGTGAAAATATATGAAAGTATCTGTTTTGTGAGGGTTTTTTTGTTTGGTTTGTTTTGGATGTATTTTTTTGGGGGGGAGGGAACTCTTCAGGTTTTTAAAAGGTAAAATATAGTAAAACAGCATTATATTCGTGTGAATATTCTCTTCTTTACAACTTTTTTGACAGTGAAAAAAATTACTTTTTCCCTAAGAGTGTGAAGTTCTTCCAGTTTTCTCTAAAGGGAGATATTTGACTCAAGGACAAGACAGATTGGTTTATTTCTGGTTCTAGGTGAAAAGTTCCTTTTTTTTCTTTTCTTTTCTGAATAAAATTCTATTTCCACTGAAGTCTGATGATTTCAGCTCATTTATTTCACCTTCTGTGTTTAAAACATATGTTGAGCTTTGCTCTCAGTTCAAGAGTCAATATTTCCAGTTGATTCCTCTGGGATGAAGATCGAGCTCAATAGCTCAGTATTTAATTCTTTCTCTGATAGTAAAACACATTACTCAGACAATGGAGTTTTCATCATCAAACCATAAACAGTTCAGCTGAGCCACATAGGAATAAAAATGTTATTTTTTATTTTGTCACATACTGTACAAACAGCGCCAGTATTTTTGTCACAGATACGGAAAAGAATCCCCCTGTATGGATACAAAATAAATCATCTCTATTAGGTAATCAAGATGGGAAGCTGATACTGTTCTTGTTTTAATCAATCCATGAAATGAAAGCGATTATAAACCACACCAGCACAATGTATCCCCATGAGCCTCTTGTAATTGGGATGATCATTTAATTGGCACATTCTGCTTCCACTGGGATATGCTGTTTAAGAGGGATGTAGTTTACTCGGCAGTTGCAGGGCTTGTTATATGATCTCCTCAGCTAATATTACTTGTATTGTGATGAAAAATGAAAAAGATGTATAGACTTTTCATCTTTATTTTGTCAACTGCTCAAACTACAGGAGCTTTACTTTTCATACTGAGCTGAGAAAAAAAAAAAGGCAATTATGCTGCTCAGAAAGAATGTACATTTTTCCACTCTGTTAAAAGGATCAAAGGAAAATTCTTCAGTAATTGTATTCTTATGCTGTACAATAGACATAGCTGTATGGCAGATGAACAGTGAGAAACACAAAGCAAGGGTAATATAAAAGGGAAAATGACTGAAAAATAAATAATTAAAGGTAAGTAGTGATTCTCGCAAATAAGTTTGGATTTACTTATTTATTAAAAATATAAATAAAAATTTAAATTTATGGAAATAAAAGAATCTATTTTAAATATATTTCAATAATTATGTCAAGTGCTTAGTATTAGATTAATTGTTCTTTTTCTCCTAGCAAGGTGTGTAAGGAGGAATCAGCATAAACAAACTCACCTGTTCAGTGCAAAGGGGTAGGACTAGATGACCTTGAAAGGTGCCTTCCAACTCATTGGCTTTCAAGTCCCAGATGAGGGATGGGCTCTTGTATAGTAACTACAGGTATGCAGGCTGTCTTGCAAGAAGCTTCCAGTTAACAAATTAAAGAAGTATCTTGCATTTTCTGTTTTCTAGCTCATACATTCATTCAAACATAAATTTAAAGATCATAAACGAATAAACAAAATCCCAAACCTTGTCAATGAAAACAAACAAAATTCTATTTGTCACGGAAAGAAATTACAGATAATAAGGCTCTCATTTGGCTTATACAAAAGGTATTTTACAAATAAGTGAAATAATCACACATCTATCTACATGTCCTTTAAGATAACTTTTCATACTCCTTCAATAGTTTCATTTTCTATTTGTGTTTCTTAAATTTTTGTTTAGAAAATTTAAGAACAAATTAATCCCCAGCTGCATTGTGAAAGAATTCCGTTTATCTTTGCAATCTGGCAAAACTGTTTTCAGAAGTACTAATGAAAAATAGCTTAGAGGGATATTTGGTAAGGAAAAAAATATGAAATATGAAAATATTCTTATTGGCTGGGTAAAAAAGTTCAAAGCCACACTGGAAGAAACATAAACTTGATATAACTAATATGGTATTGCTGCAGCAACAGAAATTTGTGAAAAAATAAACCAGACTGCTGTTTCTTCCACTCTTCCCATACCTCTGGTAGCATCCTCTGCCCTGCCTACGTCTGCAAGTCAAGAAGAAAAGTCTTGTATTTCACTTCTCACTTCTAGCTTCCACCTATATATCAGCAACCCAGATGATTTCAATATTGTTTCTCCACTACATGAAAAACCCACTGTGAGTATTTTGTATTATAGCAGCTTAGGGCTTTAGGTGTCATCTTTAAGTGGATGTAGGTGATATCCACCTGTCTTTAGTAGATGTTATTCACAAGATTTTCACCTTCTTTGTCTAATTCATACTTTACTGCAGGGTGCACCACGTGTCTCTATATGACCTTGATTGTCACTCTCACCTTCCCTCACTTCAGCTTTCACTGCCATTTGCCATTTGGATACACTGACCCTGGGCTTCTGCCCTGTTTTTTCTTTCATTTGACTTCTTTCACTACACATATACTTTCCCAACTATCAGTCATTTTGCCTGCTCCTGACATTTCTTCGTACAGATGTATCCATGAAGGCCATACTTGCACAATATATTCAATCTAAAATTCCCAGTAATTTAACAGGAATGTCATTTCAGAGATGTTGAATAGCAACACTGAAGTAAATAGCATCTATGCCTACTCAGTAGCTAAAAATCAAGTATCGGAGGCAGATTTATGAGAATAATTCTGTGTGTATGGCCTTGTAAACAAAGAAATGAACAAGAACAAAAATGTGAGACAAAGGCATGGAAAAAAACCCTATAATTGTTCTATCATACTTAGCAAAGTTATGCTACATTTTTGTTTTCTAATTTATTTTTTAATCATCTTTAATCTTTAATTTTTCTAGGACAATGATGACATCAGTTGCTGTTTGCAGAAAGGTATTTTGCTGCCAGAATAATATCAATGTCAATATTATTAACAAACAGAAAAATGGAAAACTCTGAACTGGTCATATGAAATGTTTGTCTTTTCAGAGATAGTAAGTAAAAAATACTTTCTCAGTTAAAATATATTAAAACAAGAAATAGTTCCTATTACTTTAATCAGGTATACTAATATTTCATGAAATATTAAAATGTGCTTTTAAATTTGAATCTTCTTTATAGCTAGTTCAGACTTAGAGTAATTAAGAGGAGTCACAGTGGTAAATACCTAGAGTTATTAATTAAGCAATAATGTTCATGTTTATACTGTGAAGAACATTATTTATTTTCTGTTTGCATCTGTTTCAAGGTATTTGTTAGCAAAGAAATATTTTTCATGTTACATGTGGATACATGTAATGATAACCATTTATGAATTTTTTTAACTTATCAGATCAGTATACTTATATCTGTACAAAAATATCTGTATACCTAGATTTTATTGAAATCTATATTCAATTTTATTAGATATTTGTTACCTAGTGTTACTACTTTGACTGGACTTCGTGTTTTCCCCACAAGTTGTCAATTGTGTTTACTCACTCAAAATCACTCTGCAACTACTCATGTAATTTAATTCATTTATTTTTGTACATACTAAGACAAAAATGTCAGTTAGAGTACATAGTATTTTAAATGTCAGTGCAAAATATTTACATTTTGCAGTCGCTACCACATTTTCTTTAAGATACCAGAAAGTTACTCTCTCAGGATCTACAGATTTTCAGATCTCTGATGAACAGATCAATACAAAGTACCATCTTCAAAAGCAGTTCCGTTCTGCCTCATTTTCACATGCTTCCCTCATTTTAAATTCAACCAGGTTGAAAAAGAAATAAGTGACCAGGAAGAAGGATCACTGTGGCTTATTGTTTTAATTGCAAAATATCGTATTTTTGGTTCTCTTAGTTTTAACAAATGTACCAGTAGCTTTGCTTTTCATTGCAGCAATTTCTAGAATGGATTTAATAGTTTTATGGACATCAGAGTATTTAGGGTTTGGGGAGACACCAGTTCTGAAACTGAAATTCAGGGAAGCTTGCTAACTATTTGCTTATTGATAAATTTTTGAAAATCAAGTAGGAGCTGAGAACTATCCTTGACTACAAAAAAAAAAAAAAAGTCATCCATTTCTAGCTTTAAGACAAGTCATGAGGAAAGAATAGGGAAGATGTAAGTTACAATCAGTGTTGTTAAATAACATCTGAAGGAATAAAACCTTGGAAAAGATGTGACTGTATTTTATATTATGTTTGTCCTGTTAGAAGCTCTGGTTTAGCAACCCCCAAGTATGAGCAAATAAGCAATGTTTAGTTTTCTTCTCCATGGGATCTGAGTTGGACATTGCTTTAAAATAATCACCAGAGATAGTAAAGCCTCATACATACATATTTATAAGTACATATTTATGCCCAGTTAAAATTCAGAGCTTAATTAGACTTTCACACCATGGAATAATATTAAGAGAGGGTCTAAATTTGATACTGAAGAATTTTAGTGTGTGTCATTAGATTAATTCACAGACATGTATCACTTTCACCTTCCCCTAGTAGTGCTTCTTACTTGCTCTTTGGCCTTGTACTTAATATTTTTCTTTCTGAAGTCCTTCTGATTATTATTTAATGGGAAAGGACACTTCTCCACGGAAGCTTTGGCTTAGGTCATACACAGAGACAAAAAAGAAGAATTAGCACTCCTAAATTCTTCGCTTTTCAACACCTCTGATTTATTAAATTCCATAAGTAAATGGCTTTTCTAGGAACTCTGAAGCATGAGCTCAGAGAAAATGAAAGTGGCATCTCTCCTCCCTTTTAAAAAAAAAAAATTAAGAATTCACCTGACATAGATAACTAATTTCAAGAAAGGTTTTTCACAGGACTGTGGACCTTTTTATCCCTTACAGAGTTCTTCTTTCCAATTTGGTGGCTAAATCTTGTAGAGGTGTGGTATTCAAAACCAGACATCTCCTTGATGTTTCCTATTAGTCAATTAATACGAAACTGAGAAGTGGCTGACACACCAGAGGCCTGTGCTGCAGTGAGGTGGGATCTTGACAGGCTGGAGAAATGGACTGATAGGAAGTTCAGGAAGTGCATCAGAGGGTAATTGCATAGTCTTGCACCTGAGGGGAAAGAACCCCAGGCACAGTACATGTTAGGGGCCAACTATCTGGAAACACCTTTCCAGACAAGGGATCCAGCGATCCACAAAGCAACAATGTGCTCCTGCTGCAAAAAAAGACTATCCTGGGATGCATTAGGAGGAGTTTTACTGGTAGGCTGATCCTTTCCTTCTGCTCAGACTGATGAGGCTACACCCGGAGCACTGTGGTCAGTTCTGGACTCCACAGCACAAGAAAGATACAGCCATACTGAATAGAGTTCAACAAAGTACCATTAAAATGATGAAGGGACTGCAGCGTGTCTCTGTGACAAAAGACCAAGAAAGCTGGGAATCCTCAGCCTGGAGAAAAGAAGGCTCAATGGGAGTCTTATCAATGGATATAAACACCTGAAAGAATGATGTAAAGAAGACAGAGCCATGCTTTTCTCAATAGCACCCAGTGACAGAGGCAATGGACATAAAGTGAAACACAGAAAGCCTTATCTGAGCATGAAGCAACATTTTTTCACTGTGAGGGTAACTGAACACTGGAACAAGTTGCCAAGGGAGGTTGTAATGTGTCCATCTGTAGAGACATTAAAAATCTATTTGCCTGTGATCCTGGGCAGCCAGCTTGACGGGAGCCTGTTGCGGGAGGGTTAGACCAGATGACCTCCAGATGTTCCTTCCAGTCTCAACCATTCTGTGGATTACAAGGCTCCCTGAAAAATTTATGGGACTCATTATTGCTTCAGTTTGGATCTATCTCTTTCCATGCATTGTATATGGAATTTCAAATATATATATTTGAATCATGATGGAGAATATGAAAGGAAGATCTGCTCTTCCAGGAGTTACCATTTTCCACTTGCTTATGATAGCTCAAGAAACCCATGCTTTTCCATCAGATCAGTGTGATGCCTTCTGACTGATCATCTTTGTTCTCAGATGCAGTGGACTGATAATGTTCTAACAAAATATGTAATCAAGAACTAAATACAAACTACTCCACTGAGGAAAATCAAATTAGGACAACATGAAAGAATGTCTTGGGAGGTAGTAACTAAGACCCAACAATCTCAGCATAGGTTTCTACTTTAATGTTATGAGTATTAATGAGATTCCTGGCTACAGAAAAGTAGGAGTAAAATGTGCTCCTACTTTGGTCATTTTGTACCAAAGAAATTGCACTGATTGGAAATACCATGCTGCATCTAATTTTTATGTCTATTCTTTAAAGGAAATACGGAATATCAGAATGATTTATAGGGTCCTTGGGCTGAAAAATAAACCTTGGATGTCTTAAAATGTTTCACCTTATCAAACTGAAGTTCAAGACATGACTCAATCCCTAAACAAAAGAATACATGGAAAAAAATATTAGTGAACAGGAGTTCTTCACAGCTGATGACAAACATGTAACAAGTTCCAGGGGCTGAAAACTAAAATTAGAGAAACTCAACCTTGAAATAAGATGTGATTTCCTAGCTGTGAGGTAATTAGATATTAAATAGAGTGCCTGAAACTGGTCGTACTTTCAGCTAAAATTGTTCAAGGAGACTAAATTTCTTTGTTTAAAAGTAAGTTTCCCTGCACTTTGGGAATTAAAATATCTAAAGGTCAAAAGGATTTGAGTCCTTGATTGTGATCACCCTCTTATCTTCAGTTGTGTATGTTTGTAGTGAGGAATAAGATACTGATTTGCATAAATATAATTATTGTAAATAAATTTCCTATTTAAAGGTTTTTTCTATCTGTCTGTAAGTTTGAGAAACACTTTTTCTCTTGATGATAAGTTGGTCAAACAGATCTTATTTAATGTTGTTTTCTCCGTCCTCTTTAATATCAGAAAATAGTCACAATCAGAGAGAAAATATTTGCCAGAAGTATCTAACACGATATTATGTAGACAATCCAGATTCTCAGAAATTTAATCTTGCTTACATACTAATATTCACATTAATCAGTTAGTTTACAATTCTGAAGTGATCTTTTATTTGTGATTAAGGACTCTTCTGCAACAGAGATTGTGTTCATTTTGCATATCTCACACAAAAAAAAAAACCCTAACAGAGAAAGTTTTTCGGCAATTGATGCAACCTTGATCTTTCATTTGGTTATCTACAGCATACTGCTGATACTTTTGTTTTCTAAAAAGAATATAAAGTAAAGTGTTTGATAAATGTGAGCAGGTTCGGAACCTTCGTATATAGGAGGTCAATGGGACTTTGATATATAGAACATCAACTTAGGTGATCTAAAAATGTTTTATGATGAATTTTTATGGACCATGAACCATAGTTTAAAGTTAAGACCCAATTTGGTATAGAAATTATACTGCTTGAATGGATTAAAGATTAAAAATATAATTTGGCTGAAGTCTCAACTTTAGTACAATGATTATATATGTTGTGCACTGAAAGAATAAAAATGTATATACTTTTGCTAGAAAAATTATGTAAAGCAACAATGAAAAATTACTACATAGATTTAAATATTGTTTTATTTTATTTTAGATATTAGTGAAAGACAAAAACAATAATTGGGGGGACAAAAGAACAGAAATTAAATGATAATTTATCTAGATTTAAGTATGTTTTTTTGAATTTACTAAGAATTTATTTCAAAATTAACTTTCAAGCCTTAAAAGACTGTATAATCATGTCAGAAATATTTCACTGGGTCTGATCTAAAATGTAGTGATGCCTTTACAAACGTCTTATGTATTGACATTGACTTTTAATGGCTCACCATAGTTTTAAATGATGGCAGGCATACACTTCACAGTGTGCTAATTTTAGTTCACAAGCCTGCTGCCACTAGGCCCTCAGGCTTACTCTTCATGGAGTTTGAAGTGTTCTGTTAGCACTGTTACAAACAATCTGAAAAATGTAAAAAGCTTCAAAGTAGCAAAGTGAAAATAGAAAATAGAGCTGCATAAAATTGCTGCTCATATATATATATTATCAACGAGAAATCTTTTAAAATGAGGGTTCCTTTATATGTATACATGGGGATATTCAAGCAAACTTGCCTATTATTACTTAGGAAACAGTGCAAAAGAGGAAATGGTACACAGGAATTGGTACAGAACTGTACCACTTCAACTCATAGAGCTGTTAGGCAGAAGATCTGGAATTACTCATTACAGAAAATATAGAGTATTTCAATAGTATATTCAAGCACAGTATTTAAACACAGTTATCTAAACTGTTATTTAAATACAGTTTCTGGATGGTAAAAGTTCACACAAAAGCAAATTATTTATTTGAGCTGCAAACTGAGAGCTGCAAACTCCAGACCCTCTAGAAGGAAAAAAAAAAAAAAGAGTTTAAATTAATACCTCTGATTTAGAGTAGAAATTCAGAAAGAGAAGTACCATGAAAAAAGATTGAGAACTGTCTAACAAATAGATTAACAAATACCTTGAATTTAAAAGCACAGAGAAGTAGGAAAGAAGCCAATTTTAACCTGGAACATCCACCAATACTACAATATCTTCTCGTGATGAAGCTAGTGTATTCCAAATGATATGTTTTTATTCTGAGAAACAAAGAAGGAAGAAAAGTGGAGATCAAAGAATATGTTGAAATTCCAGACATTCACTACTGGGTAAGCATACTGTAGTAGCAGAAGAAGGGCTGAGCCTGTTTTTAAGTCCTCAAAAGATATTAAAAGGTCAAAAATAGTCTAAATCTTAAACACAAATTTTAGGGTACTCTCCCAGAATTTAAAAGTTTAGAATTCCCATTATTTCCTTCCCTGTCCCCATCAGAATGACATCCTCAGTTTAGTGTATTAACAGTAACAGCTACAGAACAGTAAAAGTTACCTAATGATAAGAAACAAGGGAGAAATGGACATTGCCTAAAAGTATTAGACAGCCAAAAGACTGCATAAAGTCTAGAGTCAACAACAAAAGATAGCACAGCCCATGAACACAGGCAATAAAACCCAACTGTGGTGTAAAAACACCCGTGGAAAGGAACAATGAAAGGAGTACCAAGTGGAAACATATCCCACCTCTGGAAGCAGCTATGTGGGCAGACAGCCAGAGAGGGAGAACACAAGGAGTGTCACTTATAGGTGCTCACCCTTGCAGATATTTAGTCCTTCCTTCCACTTTGGAAATCTCTGGTTCTGTCCTACTCAAGCAAATTGTGTCTTATCTGCAACTAAGTATGAGAAGAAGTTTACAAGCTTTCCTACATTTATGGGGTTGTACCTAGAACTGACTCGAAAAGGAAGCCTTTTCAAACCAGCCAATCTCTAAAGGTAAGGTTATTTCATAATCAAGGTATTGACTCAGCTCAAAGAGACACCACCTAACAGCTGAGCACTCAGCTGTGCTGTGTGACCTTAGGATTATATGGAAAGGTTGTGCTTCTCCAAAGAGAAATGGTAATAGAGTTGCTCTCAGGAGGAAGCTGATAAAAGTGTGCTAGAGAACTAATAAAGTAGTGCTGTGCAGAGACTTTCTGTGGTTGAAATCATCCTTAAAAAATCCTTTTTTGGAAAGCCTGAAGAGAATATAGCTGTGTATTCTCATTGCAATAATTTCATGAAAGGAAAATGTAGGGTGGGTCTCAAGGGCTATTCAATCATGACTTTTTTTATGTGCACTGAAACTGTCACACTTGGTGTAAGTTCATAAAATAATATATACAATTGGGAATGATGGTGTATTGTACTTGAGATGTAGGTTATTTGCCTCTATCTCAGAGGGATCAGATGATGATTAAGGAATCCCTTGAGCATCAAAGCATCTCTGACAGCTTGGAACTTTCTCTTAAATTTTCTTTATACACAATGAGCAGTTCAACTGTGAATTATTTACAGAGGTAGGGAAACAACAGGAAGGATATACAAGAAAAGAGTGTTTGCATACACATTGATTCTTGAACTGCACAGGGAGACCTTACCAGGAAGACTACATTAGAGTTAGTTATCATGAAGATGACAGAAAATGGATCAAACAGGTGGCCTCTTGCAAAGGCCAGTTGTTGTAATTCTGAGGTCAAATAGCTGCTGATTGTAAGCTCCATATGAAGCTCTGAGAAATTAAATTTGGCAGTAGGTAGGCACTGCTGCATTGAGACTTCATTTTAGCTGACTGTTTAAATGCAGTCTTCAAAAATGAGTCTTCCCAAGACAAATATCAACTCACCCTAAGGAATAAGTTGTATCAATGGTAGAACACTTTGTCTTCCCCAATATCTGATACCTACATTGATGTCCCTAAGGAAAACTTCATTGGTAAATACCTTTATAGGCTGAGTCCCTGGAGAGTTGACATCATGCTTTAAATTTAAAACCCCTCTCCCTGTTTTTATGTGCATTTCAGCCAGCTATAAATTGCCTCAAGGTCTCTGAAGTCATTATTTACAAAAGAGATTTTCTGGTTAAGCAAACATTTCTCAGTGTCCATGTAAAACCAATTTGTAAGAAATACTTTAGGTTTTTCTTTGAAGGAAGGTAATGACATTTAAATTGCACATTTGTCCCATGGGTCTTAAATGTTAGAAGCTGCTGAACCCGGTACACCAACAGAGACAAGGCTACCACAGCTCAGTGTTCCCAGGTCTCGTTAGGCATGAAGCTGAATGTGTGTTCCCAACAGGCACACATATACACAGTGCATGTACACCTGTTTGGCTACATAGGCCAACACAGGCAGAAAATACAGCTCTTGCTTAAATGTAGACACCATCAACAGACTCACCTGTTCCCTTCTCTCAGCATAAAAGGCCATTAGCAGAAGATACATACGTACCTACACAAACACAAATATATATATAAAAATATATACAATGTGCATACCCCTCAGTTGCAGGCGCATATGTAAATAGGTCTTGCTATTACCTGACTCAGATCTATAGCCACACCAGGAGTGAAGCCCAGATCCTGTGGTCTCTGCAGTCACTGGATTAAACCTTCTGGTGCCTCCAGTAGCCAGCAAGTGTGCCTTCTGGTCTCTCAGCATCCTGCACATATTTAGAGAGCTTCCTAGGTAACTCTCTCAATACAGGAACTGAGAGAATAGATCAGGTCAAAGGTTCAGCAGCGTGTTGAATCACAGCCCTACTGAAACACAAAATAATCTAAGATTATCAAGTCCAAACTTTGACTGAACAGCACCACATCAACTGGACCAAAGCATTAAATACCATGTTAAGTCATTTCTTGAACACTTCCAGAGATTGTGAAATCAACATTTCCTTGGGCAGCCTATTCCAATGTTTAAACACCCTTTTAGGGAAGAAATTCTTCCTGATGTCCAAACTGAACCTCCCCCGGTCCCTCTTATCCTGTCCCTGGTTCCATAACTAGAGAGGACGGTCTCCACCTTACTGTAACTTCCTTTCAGTCAGTTGTAGAAAGCAATAAGGTTTGCCCTGAGCATCCTTTTGTCCAACGAAACAGCCCAAGGTCCTTCAGACATTCCTCATAGGACTTACTTCCTATATCCTTCACCAGCCCCAATACTGAGCCCTAGGAAATCCCACTACTGACCAGCTATTAGATGGATGTGGCGCAGCTCACCATCTCTCTGGGCTCAGCCATTCAGCCAGTTCTTAACCCAGTGAAGATTGCATCTGTCCAAGCTCAGGGCTGCCAGCTTTTCCAGAAGAATGCTGTGGGAGTCAGTATCAAAGGATTTCTTAAAGTCCAGGAAGACTACATTCACAGCCTTTCCTTCATCCACAAGGCAGTGTGTTGAGTTTCCAGCTATATCTGGCAAGTTGAAATCTCCCAGAAGAACAAGAGCTTGCAACAGTGAAATTGTCAAACAGCTACTCTCAGAATATATCTACCTCCTCATCCTGGTTGGGTGGATGGGTTAACAGACTTCCACCAGGATGGTGGCCTTGTTAAGCTTTTCCCTGATTCTTATCCCTAGGCACTCAACCTTATCATCATTGTCCTGGAGCTCTGTACAGTAGAAATACTCCCCAATGTACAGAACCCCTCCATCCCCTCTTCTGCCTCTCCAATTCCTTCTGAAGAGCTCAGAGCCATTCATTGCAGCACTCCTGTTTCTGTAATGGTGACTGTGTCTTAATTTTCTTGCTGCACAATGGCTTCCAGCTCCTCCTGCTTGTTCTCCATACTGCATTCATTGGTGCAGGTGCACTTCAGCTGGGCTGTTTGTTTTACCTCCCAACACCAGCATGCCATCCCCAGGCTCCTCTCTAGCGAGCCTTGTCTTAACCTCATCCTGCTCTAAACCTAATTAACAGCTCCTTCAATCAGCCTTGCCAACTCATGGGCTAGAGTCCTTTTCCCCCTTTTAGGCAGGTGAAACCTGTCTCCAGCAGGTTTGGTGTCCTATAAACCACCTCATGACAGAAAAATACAAAATTCCATTGATGGCACCACTCTTTAAGACATATGATGATATATGCATGCAGACTCTCCTGTTCCTTTTGACCTTCTTCCCTGCTACCAAAGGGATTGAAGTGGTTCCAGTACAGACTATTCCAAATGAAGTTGGAAGGTAGTAAAATTATTACTTATGGAATAATGTGTTCCTAGCAAAGTTTAATGTAATCTCCAAAGTTTACATAAATATGAAGTCTAAAATATAAGCAAAACATTCAACATTACTCACATTTTTGTTGTTTGAAAGAGAAATTAAAATTAAATTATAAATAGGTTTACTCATGTAATTAATAGACAAGTTTAAATAGTACCTTTGTTTTTCTATCACTGGGAGAGAATAGAGGGGAAGAATGAGTCCACTGCAGAAATGTTAATGTATATGCTTATTTCTGCAAGTCCAGCAAGTGCAAGTTGCATTTGCTTGTCTATTCAGTCTAGCAAAATCTTTGCATGCAGTACACTGAAATACATTTTTCATATCTTAGCTGCATTAAATAATGATTTGTGCAGTTGTTATTAAAGATACAAAAATTCCACTAGCTGAGAGGATTAAAAAGAGAAATTTAAAAAAAAAGTACTTCAGGATAAGACTTCACTTTTTTGTAGGATCATGGAGAATCTGAACATCACCATTACTGCTTAAGCCTTCCCTTAAATCACTGCTACCTTTTTCTCCAACATTTATAGCATATTATCAATTAACAATAGATTGAATTAGGAATTGCTTCTTGGCTTCATTACCAAGCTGAGGCAATTGTTAATTCAGTTTCTATTTCCCTGTTGCATGGCAAAGACTTTTAAAAGGTTCACAATAAACTCCTAAGGATAATGAACCTGAAGTAGTGAAGCAGCTCTTGCCTGTAATCATTATCATGATACTTGGAAGTACAAATTCTTAAAAACCACTTGGATTTTGTATTTTAATTGTCCCTTAGTATAACACAGAATTCACCAATGAGATATTATTTTTATTTACCAGTTGTTACCATGGAATTACTATAGTCACTTTTTTCTCATGAACTACAAAAGGAAAAAAAACAAAACACTAAAATCCTTGAAAAATCTCCCCCCCAAAAAGCCAGACACAGAGACAACTCATATGTCGCAGGAACTAAGGTGACGAAATGTTGACTCTTTAAAAATGATTGTAAAGTTGACACTTAAAACAACATTTAGTTGCTGCCACAAGTCCTTATTGAGTTGGATCCCATGTGTGGTACTGTGTGGGGGCACTCTGAGGAGTACTCCTGAGTCACCTTCCTTCCAGCATTTCTCAAAGCAGTAGTAAGAAATAAAAGAGCAGGCATTTTCTGTTCACTACAATTTATATTCATCTAATAAGCATAGACAACTGATTTCTTCTTTTTTAATATATGATACTCACTAATCCTAAACATCATCTACCAATTTGATTTTCTTGTTGCACAATTATTAAGTAGCAATTGCTAGTTCCTGATTTTTAAAACACTTTTTTTATCTACTTCACCTTTTTTTTAAAAATTCCCAAATTTTTTATACAACATGAACAAAATATTTTTCTTGTTCCAGGCCATCTTGTTTGCAGACAACTCTATTCCTGTTGAGGATTCTGGAAGACAGCATGTTGGGTGTGGGACTGTCAGCTAGAAGATGAAGCAATGCCTTGGCCATTTTCCTTATCAGTTCAGTCAGTGGACTGTGCCACAGAATTAATCAATACATATTTAATACTGTGCACACCCCACACTGGGCTATTGGCAGTATGAGCCTGAGGTGCAAGACGATAACTTGGCATATTTCCCCTTTGCTTCCATATTAGTCTGACAGTCCTCCTATTCAAGAAGAGATACTAATAAATTATACTACTACTGACAGCTGCTTCTGCCTACTGCTAGGCATGTCAGACTCTGTTATATCATTGACAGATGAAAGAACTCTACAGTTTTCCAAATAGTTTCCTCCAAATAGAAACCAACCACCACCACCCAGTCATCTTTCCTGAGTTCTCATCACCCTCCCCTTTGCAATGAGGGAAGTGGGCAGAAATGCAAGGCAGTGCAATGACAGCTATGCTGCAGCAAGACCTCTATGAGTCATTTAGTGCTGTGGGGTAAAAGAAAATATATTGTTCTTATAAAATGGTGGATTTTGGAACAAGACTGGCTGTCATTTAAAACTCTGGAAGAGCATTCAAGAGTGTACATGAGCATATATGTGCAGATGGTTTTGTTTGTGCATGTGTGAGTCAGAGGGGAAAAAGGAGGTGCAACACAAATATCCGAGGCAAAATACTATGTTTTACAAAACATCATTCTTCAGGAGGAAAAATGCATTTAGCAAAAAGTTACTTCAGTGCAACAAGGAGAAAAATCGTAGTTCTCTGCGTAAACTTTTTCGAAGACATTGTAATAATAATACATCACTGCAAAGTGTCTGTTTTTCTTATATAATCCTAGCCAGACATTCCCCAATTGAAGACATTTTTCACTGGAAAACATTGATTTGCAAACAGAAATGTGATGTGAGTACGCTGTGGACTCCATTGACTTCTGTAAAAACAAAAAATATAAAATAACCTATCCTGCTCTCTTCGATGTTCTCCAAGCATTTTCTTGGGGTGCTAGGCCTTGAGAATCATGTTATTTTTATCTCCTCTCTACAAGTGCATTCCAGGTTCCCTGTCCCTTGACAAGTCATCCTGGGAATTTTCTAGCCAGGGAAAGGTGGGTGGATGGGGGGCCAGAGCTGCAAGAGATCCGAATGCCAGTGTTTGATGCTGTGGAACAGAACTGCAGCAGTGGGCTGTGCTGAGGCTCTTTCAGTGGTGCTACATCATGGTGCCATTCACTTACCCCATAGTACTAATTGTGCTTTGGTAAATATTGTCTTTAATAATTAATTGCTTTTACTTTATGAAGTTGTCTTTTTTTGTGGGTTTTTTTTTGTTTTGTTTTGTTTGTTTGTTTGTTCTCCCCCTTCTTCCTCTTGAACTTCCTGCTATCCTGGTATTCTTTCATTCATGTTTTTCTTTCATTTGCACAAATGCAAAACAGACGGTTGGAAGAATTATTTTTTTATTTCCATGTCTATGTTGCTCTTATAATCCAGATTCCTTGCTTTGCTTGAGAGAAGACAGATATTAAAAAAACCCATAACAATTCAGTCAATAAATTTTGTCTTGATTTTTAGTTTCACATACCCTTTGACAACGAGATCCATCTCCTAGGAGACAGTGAGCACTAGCAAGGCAACAAAGTGTACCTGTTTAAAAGCCAGTATTAGAAAAACTGTTATTAATTTTCTTTATATTAACAGCAGCTGCAAAGATCTACCTTATTTCGTTTTCATCATCTAAAATAAAAACTTCCTGTGAGAAATGATAATATCAAATGTTAGTGAATTGAATCAAACATTTTTTTTTTCATTATTTATTTCTAAATGAACATCTTGTGTTAGTGAATACACTGGTGTTGTAAGTGAGCACCAAGTTCTGCTAAATATAAAATTTTCAAAAATTTTGACAATATTTTTAACTAAAAGAACAAAAACATATGAAAAATGTAGAAAATAAAAAAGATGAGGTCACATGCTTTTGGGAAAAAATCAGAAATAGACTTTTGTTAATATACTTTATCAGAAAACATACAATTGCTTATAATATTAATGAGGCTTTTTCCATTTCTATAAAATTCCAGTAGGAATCCTACAATGAAAATATAATATATTATTGCTTATTTCTCTTTTTCTTTCAGTAACTGACCAGGAGGTTTTGGCCACAACCCTCACTGACAAGAAGTTTCTTTAAAATTACTTATTTGGACAATATTTTGGTCATACGATTGGGAACAGCACAAAGCATTTACACTCCTATAATATGAATGTTTCTGTAAATAAGAAATAAGAGTTTCTCTGCTTGTGAAGAAATTAGCAGCTGAAAAAATGCTCCCAAACTTTGTCACCGCAACACTTACTTTGATTTTGTAGGTCACTGTTCAGTGATTTTTGTTACCCAAACAGCAGGGTAATGAACAACAATTAGAGAAAAATACTTTCAGATAGGGAAAAAAACCTCACATTCTTTTAATAAGCCTGGTTGCTGTGAGAAAATGTGGTACAGTGGTGTCTTGTTCATGCTTTGAACAGTTAAATATTTTAGGAGGAGATTTTAAGCAGAAATGCAAGCCAGCACAAAGGTTTTCACAAAGCAGATTCATTGCCAAATGTCGAAAATATATAATGATGGAATATAGCATATTGTCTGAGCTATGAGATGAGTTCTCTACTGGTTTCCATCTACACCACCACATGTGTTCAGAATAAACATGACTAGCATTATGCACAGTAGTCTATAACTTTTCAGAACAAACTTGTCTAAATGGTTACAGCAAATGGGAAAGATTGTTACAGGGGGAATGTTAAGATTTTGGCAGTGTTCACAAGCACTGCTGACCATATAAAAACATGAGATAGTATAAATTAAAAAAAAATTAATCATAATCATTCACATTTTAAATAGCTTGATATTTCAATTACATTAATTTACAGTTCTGCATAATAGAGGTTGAAGATTTATTTTTTTTAAATAATATAAAAGAATATCAAACCTTGATTTAGAAATATGAAGAATATTTTATGGGCACCTATTTTACTGGCTTTTGTTCTCATTGTTTAAAATATCACCTTATTTATCATCTGAGATGATGTAATTCCTACTTGCAAATCTTCAGTCTTGGTGAAATGGACTGTATGACTCCTCAGCTGAGTATTTTATCATTTTGTAAACACTGATAGCAGGTGCCAGGTTGTGCCAAGTTGGCAGGGAGTGAATGAGCCTGTTTAGCAGGGAAATGCTTCCAGATTGCACCATTTCTGGGAGGTCATTGGAGAGATTCACCACAAAGATTGAAAGTCTGTAGCTCACAGGAAGCCCAAAAGACTCTGAAATGCAGGAAGCAGCCAGCTAGGTTTCTTCCTAAGGACCAGAGAATGTCACAAATCTAACTCTGCAAGTCTGGACTGCAGACTGTAAAGCTGGAAAATCTTCCTTTAGTAGGAGAAAACCCCCTTACTTTAAGAATGTGATGTGGATAAATGTAGAGGTTGTTCCAGGAAGGGAAAATTTCAGTCCTACGCTTTTAATCCATCTCACTGACTTCACTGCCAGATTTCACAATTAGCCCACAATGGACCCACAATTTTCTTTGGGGAAAAGGCAGATTCAAGATTTTAAGTGATGAATTGTGAAGCAGTATTTCAAATATCTAGCTTCCATTTCCCAAAAGAATGTATTTTCATTTGTTCAATATAAGTAAGAGAAAAGGCCTAAACCAGTCTGAAGATTTTTAGTAACATTTTTGTATATGTTTTGGAATTTTCTGTTGGTTTATACTTAGAAAAATGTAGCTCTATCTGATATTATTCAAATGCTTATTCTGTGCCATACATGCATAAAACAATTTCAGTTGATTTTAACAGTCTAGTACCAGTTAAAACCAGGAACATATTTTCTCTGTTTTGTTTAAGAATTACTTCCATCAAGTCTTAAATGCTGTCATCCTTTAGACCTGTTTATAGGGTTTGGGTTTTTTTTAATTGGAAGATTTTGGACTCTGACATCTGCAATCAATTATCCATCTTAATCTTTCATTTTTTAAAGGTTTTCAGAAGAAAACTTATACTATAAGTAGATAACTAACCATGAGTCAATTATTTCATATATTCCATGTAGTTTTAGATTAGCAATGCCACCAAGTGGGATCTCAATGGGGTTTGTAATGACTTGACACTGCATGCTGGGTTTGTTACTCATGCAGTTTTGATTCCTCTGCTCTCTTACTGCAATCACTTCCATAACAAACTGAAGACAATTTAGTGTTGCTACTTTTTAAAATTTGTCTTCTAATACACCTAGTGTTAATAGTTTTAATATTTATTTTAATTCTGCAGCTAAATATGATGTTCTTGATTCTGTGCAGAATGAATAGTAAAAATTTTCTCTTTTAAATGCAGAAATCCAGTTCATAAAGCCATGTGTTGTTTCTCATTGTTTCTTTTATGAACAAAATTTTGTTGTTTAATATTACATACAGTGGGAGTTTTTCTAAATAATACAATTTTCTAAATAATAATGAGATCTTAACAAATTATCATTTTCCAACTTCCTTTATCTTACTATAATACTCTTTATAAGTGCAAATTTCTCTTTGTGTTAGTATTTTTCTGTTCACTGTTTTGCTATTTCTTAATATTTTTCAAAATAGATATGTGTAATTTTATCCCATTGTAATGCAGATAAAGTCAGTTAAGCAAAATACAGTCTTAGAAAGTGCACATTATTTATCCCTTAATATTATCTCTGTCAGCTAACCTCAGTCAGCATTAAGTATTTTCTGTTGCTAAGACTGTGTGAAAAAAGCCCAATTTTGATAAAAGATAAAATAACGTCCTCTTCGCTGTTGAATGCATCTCCAATTGTGTTATTATTGATAATTGAGGTTACTGCAGATATCCCCTGGGTGTGGGAACGGGGAATATTTGAGGTTTCTTGATATCTAGTCAGAAGCCCAACTTTGGATTTGTCTTAAGGCCTACATCAAAACACATAAAGAGAAATCCAGAATTTCATTTACATACTACTAATTTATTTATATTATTTGCTTATTTTTGCAAAGCCTTATATTTTAATCTGACTAAATTTATTGAAAAGCAAGAGATTTCTTTGGGCTATTTTTTGATTTTAATGTTTTTTTCCCCTCTGGAAAAATAAAATTTCTTCCCCTTTCTGACACACATCAATCACGGAACCTTGGGATTTGATTACTGTGACGACTTTTCAATTTGAATTTTATTACAATATGTAATTTATTCTCGATACTATTTTTAAATGCTAGCCTGACTGCTGTATGACACAAGTTCTTGGCTGTCAGAGCTGAATTCAAGGTGCCTTATTTACCTTGCCTAACTCATATACAATGTGAAACTGCTCCCATCAGGGGAAATACATTCTTTTGGGGAACATCTAGTCCTAAAAGGAGCCGTGAAATTTTCCACAAAGCAGACAGAATGAAGAATGCAATGGGGCTCCATGAAACTTCTCAGTGACGAGCCTACCTGCAGGAGTGTCTGTGTCTCACATGTGACTACGTAGGAAAGCATTAAGGAATATTGCTTGAAAGCCACAGAGATTGCTTCTCTTAAGGTTAAAACAGAAGATCAAATGATAGTTATTTGAATAGTACAGTAAGTTAAGTGCTGTAGTGAAAGTACTTATCAAATAATTATGGGGCAAAATCTAGTGAGTTTTGTAGATTTTATCATGTGAAATCAACATAATATCAAATAAATCAAGGCATAATAACCTAATAAGAAAGGGATGA
>VZTB01011851.1:34703-48409 GCA_013397245.1 Thryothorus ludovicianus | reverse complement strand
ATGTATAATACATTATATGTATTATATACAATTTAATACTTTTAATATAAATATATGCTAGTGTGAGGAAAATGTTCAAGACTAGGTATCACAACAATGTAACTACTTGGAAAAGAGCTTCAACTAATTTTTATCATTTTCTGTACAGCCATCAAGATTTTTTTCACAGATACACCAAGTGTGAAGTAACACTGGACTCACTGGTTTACCTAATGGCTTTCTTGTAAACTTGTTCAACACTTTTGTTGTTGTTTAACCCCAGCTGGCAACTAAGCTCACATCCTCTCACTTACTCCCTCCTACTCTCCCACCACATTGGAATGGGGAAGAGAATTGGAAAGGTAGAAGTGGGAAAACACTTGTGTTATATAAAGACAGAACAATAGATAAAACAAAAGCTGAGCACAAAAGCAAATTTAAACCTGGAATTAATTTACCCCTTTCCCATGGGCAAGCAGATGTTCAGCCATCTCCAGGAAAGCAGGCCTTTATAACACATAAACAGTCACTTGGGAACACAAAACACCATCACTTTGAATGTCCCTTTCTCCTTCCCCCACCTTTATGTGGTGAGCACAGTGCCCTATGATATGTCATATCCTTTTGGTCAGTTGGGGTCAGCTGTCCCAGCTGTGTCACTTCCCAGATCCCTGCAGATCCCCAGTCTGTTATCTGGTAGTGTGTGGTAAGGAAAAGACCTTGACTCTGTGTTAGTCTTATTCAGCAATAACTAAATTATCCCTATGTTAATAATATTGATACCAGCACAAATCAAAATCCCAGCCCCATACTAGCCACAATGATAAACAATAACTCAATCCCAATAAAAATGGGTACAGTTTACCAGAATTAGCACTGTTTTATTATCCATCATTCTCCTAGAAATAAATAGTATTCTTTATTCTGCTAGGTGCAAGTTGTAAATAATTTATTTAACGTTCAGTTTAATGCTTATTGACATTAGCAATTTTTGAACAAAACATTTCCATTTCCATGGCAAGTTCTATTTATAAGTAATAGGTACTGTGGGGTGTCTATCTTGTATTCCGCTGACTTTAATATTTCTTAGAAATAGCTGAGGCCTGCAAAGACAAATCTGTTTGTGTCTCTAAGGTTTGCTTGTAAAGTTCCATGCAACAACTGATTTTTTGTGACAATCCACTGTAGGAAACATCATCTTAAGGTTCTGCTCTCAAATCAGCCCTCTGCTATCTAGAAATTAAGTCTAAACATTCAGGGTCTTTTTCTTTCCCTTTTTCCACCTCTTGTAATATGGCACTAATCTAACATATTGGGATTATATCCAAGAGCACTGTTATATAGTTCTTTCTTTGAGGCAGTATGAGAAATAAAAGAGACAAAAATGCTAAGGAATCTTTTCTTCTGACACCAGCTGATATATGCAGAGTTGCACAGAAGTAAATCATTATGCAGGTTCTCTTCTCATTATTAAATCATGTGATATAAATTGACTGTAGTAATTACAGTACCCTAGGTTCATTTCAGTTATTAAGGAAGGAACAATATCTGCAAAGACAAAAACACTGAGAGGCTGAGGAAAAAAAGATGATTTTTTCAGTTCACTCTTAATCTAGAAATGTATACTTTATGAAAACTTAACTTCACACTCAGATAATGTGTATGCTGATGAGAAATTAGAAATCAGTCAAGTGAGCCACAAAAAAGAAAAAAAAGCCATAAAATAATTTTAGTTTTCAGATACAGATGAAAATCTGAATAGAGTAAAGAAAAAAAATACATCACTACTATGAAAGCAAATAGAGAGTTATAGAGAGTTAAATACAATATAATGTCAGATTAGAGACTAGCAGAGAAGCTTTAGTAGAAAATAGTCTCATTCAAACTGACAGGCATCGGAATTTCTGATGAGTTCATGAAGTGGGGATAAATTTAACTTTAAACACAGGTGAGCAACATCGCAATTTCCATTCAAATTCGATGATGTGAGTAGAATATGATGACCACATCTTCAAATTTCAGCAGGGAAAAAGGCTTCCTTGGGCCTCTCAGACTGAGTAGCCTGTCTCTTTAATCCACTTTATTCTTATTCTATACAGATGTGAATTGAGTTTGTATAAATTATCCAAATGATTCACTGTACATTTCTCCACCTACTATATGCAGACAATGTTAAAAAAAACAAACCAAAAACAAAACACAAAACCAAACAGGAACAAAACAAAAGAGAAGAGTAGTGTCTCTAAAACCTGCCTTGGCAATTCAGTACAACTAGCACTGCAGAAAGGTTCTGCTGGAGAGCCTCTTCAGGAGATATTGAAAATTTGTTCATGGAGGATTACTTAATAAATGAGTTATTATACTTAGTTCTTTAGAACAACTTTTTATCCCTAATTAACTGAGTTATATAAGTAACAAGAAACGAATCTCATTTGTGACACTAGTAGAAATTCTGTATACCAGTTTTATATGACTTTGAATATCCTTATAGACGGGATTCATTTTACACAGAGAAATGCACCCAATCAATTATGAGCAATCTACCTCCTGCTGAAGTTCACCATTCTTCTACTATAGTAAACATATTCTAAACTGTGCATACTTTTTCTTGATTAGTAATAATGTATGAATTTTTAGTGTGTACATCAATTTTTTCATGTGTCATTGCTAATATACTAGATGCAAAATGATTATTTGAAATTATATTAATTTAAAGTTTCTACATTTTAGTGACATATTGCAATCAANCATTTATAAACTCAACTAAAGGAAAAGGAAATTAAGCATATGAAAAAGTAGCTGTCCATTTTTAGTTGAACCTCTTTTTTCACACAGGGAATTTTCTATTATCCCTTATAAAAAAACCAAAAGAAATAACAAACAGCACAACTTACTGAAGAAATGTATATAAAAAATAAATTCAGTAGATATAATTATTCTTCCATATTATAATATTCAAGGTAGCCTTGAATGCAACTTCTTTCACTGCTCCCTTCAGCCAGTTAGACAGATGGTTTGTTTGGGTTTTTGCTCGTATTATCTGTAGTATAAATTATACCTGGTGTACATAATATGTTTGTTAATTATAACATGAACTTTTTTTTTTTTTAATTCTTTGAACATACAGCATGAGTAAGCTGCATTTCCGTAAGATTTTTATGAAAGATATTGTTCTGCTCTCTTAAGAATTCTAAGTTGAGAAAAAAAAATTAAAGGGAGAATTAAGTCTCTTGAGAACCATAGATAGTTCTATAGTTGAGAAATTCCTTTTAAAAACAGATTCACAGGAGCAAAGGAATGCAGTCCATTATGGTTATTTTGCCAGGGTGGGGTCATCTGGGTGACCATCAGGATGGGGTTCTGCCTTTTCTGGGAAATAGAGCTGTGTACTCTCTGGAGTGTGTATACACTGACACTTGCAGCATGGGGAGCAAGCATGCAGAATTGTGAGGAATCAGGGCTCAGAGTGCTGTGGTAAGGCTCCCAGTTCCTGAAACCATGAGAATGGGGTAGTGCAGCTCAGATGGCTGAGAGCTACCGTGGATGGCTGAGAGCTTTGTAGGCGGGAGAGGCCAGGAAATCAAGGAAGGAAGTTGCCCTCTGTGTAAGGGAGTGTGTGGATCTTTGCCCAGAGGCACATGATCCAACTGAGGATTACAGGTGGGAAATAAACAAGCAGGAACTTGTTCTGAAACAGCAGCCTCAACCAGAGCTTATTGCCACACATTTGTGGTCCAGAGAACCACCAGGCCCACGTTGTACTTATAGTTCTGGAAGACTATCCCATTCAAAATCCATGACTATTGCTATGTATTTTGTTAATATTTAAGAGGAAAAAAATGTTACACAAATCTAGATTTTTGACTGGTTTCTGGACTCTTCGCAGGTCTTTTCCAGCCTAACTCTGGAGATCTGTAGTTGTTGCTTTCCTGCCCTTATAGGCCTCTTCTCTGCATAAAACAGCAGTTCCATATCCCTTCCCTTGGACATTCTAAAGAAAATTTATCTGCTGGACAAAAGAAAAGAAAATGGGATATTTGTAGTTAGGTATAAATGTACTATGAATCAAAAATCCCTGGGGACTGGGGAGCAGGATGTTTGAAGAGAAATCCCATAGGAACATGTCAAGTTTGCCCATCACCTGATATCATCTACATTAGCTGTTGTATGTTTTTCTTATCTTCAATGCAAGTATGCATTAAGTCCACTGAGATATCTGAGGACTTTGTTTCTGTTTACTGTGGGCTACTCTGCTCATTCTTTGATGGTATGTATACACTAGGTAGGTTGGAATAGCCATCAAATATAAGGCACAGTACCAGATGTAATTTCAGTGAGAAAAGTGTACTGGGAAATAAAACAGCAAATAAAACATGTGGAGCAAACCAAAGTTATAGGAAGGAATTCAGAAGAATTTAACATTTGGGAGTGTTCAGAATATTCAAAGTTTCATTCAGTTGCTCCTCAAATCATAACTGGATCTATCTACATGCCCTGAATATTTCACCTGGTATCTGTCACGAGACAGTAATTACACAGCTTAAAGAAGCACCACTAAAGATATTGGCAAAAAGCAGATTTCATTATAAATTTGTGAAGGTGCAACTTTAACAGAATTCAAAGACAAAATTCACTTTTTTGTTACTAGATAAATGAAGCATGCAAAAAAAAATGAGAGAAGAATTTCATACAATATTTCTGGTTATTCACTAAATGAATTACAATATAAATATGGTCCATGAAAATATTTTTTAAATTTTTCTCCCAAAATATTTTTTTGCTAGTTAAATAATTCTTCAAACTCTTTGTTCATGGCTCAAGCCACAGGGCCAGCAGTTTGCATATCAATAGGATTAGTATGCTATCCTTCCTGCAAAGCAGATGTGACATTGAAACATAGAATCTTAGAATGCCTGGGTTGGAAGGGATCTCAATGTTCATCGAGATCCAACTCACCAGCAATGGCCAGGGACATCTTTCCTGAGAATAGATTGCTCAGAGCTCCATCCAATATGGCCTTGAACACTTCTAGGAATGGGACATCCTCAGCTTCTCTGAGTAACCTCTTCCAGTTCCTCACCACCCTCACAATAAAAAATTTCTTCCTAACAGCTAATCTAAACCTGCTCTTACTCAGTTTGAAGCTATTCCCTGTTTTCCTGTCACAGGACATATTCCTGTAAATAGACTGTCTCCAGCTTTATCTTATAGACTCCCTTCTGAAAAAAGCAATTAAGTCACCTCAAAGCCTCCAGGCTTCTCCAGGAAGAATCCCAACCCTAATTCTCCCAGCCTTTCCTCATAGGAGAGGTGCCCCGTTTCTGTAATCAACTTAGTGGCATCCTCTGGTCTCACTCCAACAAGCTGATGTTTTTTGTGTGCTGTGGTCCCAGAACTGATGCAGCACTGCAGGTGGGGTCTCACCAGAGCAGAGCAGAGGGGCAGGATGCCCTCCCTGGCCCTGAAGCCCACACTGCTTTTGATACAGCCTGAGACACATTTGTCTCTCTGGGCTGTGAGTACCAAGGGCTGGGCTGTGTCCAGCCTGTCATCCACCAAGTCCTTCTCGGCAGAGCTGCTCACAATTTGTTCATAGCAG
This sequence comes from Thryothorus ludovicianus, assembly GCA_013397245.1. Classification (NCBI taxonomy): domain Eukaryota; kingdom Metazoa; phylum Chordata; class Aves; order Passeriformes; family Certhiidae; genus Thryothorus; species Thryothorus ludovicianus. The sequence goes on along the minus strand of VZTB01011851.1, from coordinate 42,831 downwards.
CAGTCCAGATTCAGTATAACTGTATTCTAATAACACAATATAGAGGTGATATATTATTTCATTCTTCAAACTTTCAGAAGTTTTTCTCTTTAATTAGGTTTTCTTCCAGTACCTGAGAAGATCTGAGACTGACTGTAGCTGGAATTATAAAGGTGGACAATTTCTTTTCTGGCTGATTCTGGCTGTTCATACTGGGTAATCAAAAGTAGTATTTTCTCTTTTGCTTATAGAGACATATATGTCTTGAGCTCTGAAGCAGCAGGCATCAAGACAGCTTAAGGAAGAAAAATCTTTCTGCAAAAGAAAGGAAGAATAGAACCTAGGTGAATGAATTTACAGAAGGGATATTCTCCCAAATGAGGACAAAATTTCTTGTTGATATTATAGGACTAGATATTTGACAAAAGACAAGGAAGCTATGATGCAAAAGGCCTGTGGCATGCCAAGTTCTAGTTATAAATAAGTGCATAAATGTTGAACAAGTCAGCCCTTCAGAAAGTTTAGATCAGTTTTGACTGAGAGGATGCTTTTACCCATTTTGCTTTTGCATCAATGCTTTGATCAAATAGCCTGGTCCCACAGCTGAAATGAATTTAACAGTTCATGGAACTATAACCTATTTTGTAAATAATACAAAAGTCCCTTATTTTTGCAGCTTCTTATAATATTAATTTCTTATTAGTTAATACTTTAATTTCATTTCCAGTAACCTATTAAATCACATTCCGTGCTGCAAAGGTTTCATGCACACGTAGTTTAGCTTCATATTTATTTTTTCCCTTATTTATCTTAAAGAAAAAAAATGGACAGTATAAATTCTCTAGGCTTCCATTGTCACACACGTGTACAAGGTCTAAAATACCACTTTTGTTTTAGTTTTCACTTATCAGTACTGAACTATGGACTTGGTCAAATAAAGTTAAAACACAACTTAATTGGAGAAAATCTTCCTTCACACCTCCTGTGACCTCAGATTAAGTTGATTTTATTACATACATTAAAATCTGGGTAAAAATTCGGATAAGATTATGAAGCGGTTGAAACTCCTGAATGAACATGGATACATTTAAATCCTCTTTTTTGCCTGGGATACTAGGGAGGAAAAGAAAAATAGTTTCTGAATTTTTTTTTTTCTCCTCTCATCTGTTCACCTTTCCTTTCCTTCTATATAGTAATCAAAACATACAGTGATCCTAGGAAGAGATATATGTGTTAAACACAGCCCTTTTGAAAACATGAGCAGGGATTTATAGCAGGAAAACACCAGGAAGCACTTTCCTTGCACCCTTAGTAACCTCAGCAGCCCTCCCCTTGCTAAGGCATCTCATCAAGTCTTCAAGATTGTCTTGTTCTTACAGAGGGTATAAGCCAGGTTCTGTGTAAAAACCTATAATCTCATTACATTACTATGTTAACATTATTATAAACTGCTTTAAATATTTTTTATTTCTTTCTGTTACACATTAATAGATCTTCAACTTGTCTTTAATTACCTGTGACTTCCCTGTAACATAAGCAAAGCAGGCCCTTGATCATGTCTTTATCTCTTGCACTAAGAAAGACTAGATCCACCTTCCTGTCCTGGAAAGCCTACCAAAGCAGCAACCTGAAAGAAGCAGTTCCTTTCATCTCCTGCTTAAACAAGACAAAAATTAAATAAAAAACTACTTAAATACAGAAAATCTGACAATAGGAAAAGACTCACAAGGAAAGCGAAGGGAGCAGGAAGCAGAAGTCTATAAAAAGCTTCAGGCAGACCCTATAAGACTGGCAAATCTCCAATCCTCTGAAATAGAAAAATCAATTAGATACACCAAGCAGAGATATGATGCACCAGGGAAAAAGGGAAAAATGTCCTGTTCTACACAGAGAGTGAGACAGAGACTGAGACTGAAAGAAGTAAATATGCATCCACATCTTTCGCATCAGAAGCAGGTTGCAGTAAATCCACACTAATCACTCCAAAACACACAATCAGATAGTTATAGTGTCTGCGTGACTCTCAATAAATTCATGGTTCCATATTTCAAACCCTGAAATGAAGGTACTCCATGCAGCCATCAAATGCCTACATTCTCGAATCCACAAAAAGACAAGCTCTTTATTTGTAGAGGAAATGGTAATAAATATAATTAGATTTGGCAGACTGAAAAATCACCCAGCTGGATGACTTGTTTACCATGCAAAATTCTCTTTAACTTCCTTCCCTCCTCAGAAGCTGTACAGAGCCATGTTAGATCCATCATCTCCAGCAACTTAAACAATAATAGGAATTCAGACAATAAAACTGTTGTGGACAATTGTTCAGTCAGATCTCAGAAGGAACTGAATGAAGAATTTGATATTAATCATTGACCCACTGAATTTAGCCCCCTTCTACTTATTTAGAAGAGCAGAGAAGAAATGTTTAAACATTGAATTTTGAATAAAGACTCTGGAATTGGAATTTAAATATGTAACTTTAGGAGGAGCTCAGGGATAAAGTGGTGTCTGTTTATGGTTGTGGATAGTAAATTATCACAGGTTTGGGATATCTAATGCCTTCTGAAACTCCTTGGGGTACAGTAAGAGTTCATCCCTTACCCAGTATGGAATTTTACATAGAGATGACACTTGTTCTTTGTTAGGACTCTCTGTGGAAGAGACAAATGTGCAGATTAAGATGCAAACTCAGCAGCTAAGTTCCCTGGGCAGAGCATAGTTACCTACAATTTCCCATGGCGCTGAGCAGGTCCTAAGAAGCAATCTTGTTAGGTGTCAAAGCTCTGCATCAGCAGGAAACACGCTGCACCAATTGATGGAACTGTTGTGTTCTTCATAGAGCTGTTAGAGGCTCGTGGGTTAGGTACTGTTATTGTGGTGTTCCCTCATGGGCACCGTGCACCAGGCACGCTCGGAGCAAAGCTAACGTACATTGACAACACTGAGTTCAGCAGAAAATGCAAGTCACAATCCATTTTATTCAAAAGTAGGGACAGACATCCTGATGGCATAGGTCTTCCTGCCTTGCGAGCAGAAGCAATTTCTGAAATAGGTTTAGTAGGAAAGCCAGCTACAGCAAACAAGAGTCCAATATTGCAGTATAAACATTCTTTTTGAGAAAGAGTGCATTTCACACCCATGTAATGGTTTCTATCTGATTTTACCTAATATTTGCCCAACTTGTAATACATGAAAAACATCTTCATCACACAAAAAACGTTGACAATTTTTAACTAGATATCCTAATATTCAGGTTTCTCCATGGGATGCAGGTGGATCTCTGCATGTGGGTCTCTGCTCCACCATGGACCTCCATGAGCTCCAAAGGGACATCTGCCTCACCACGGTCTTCACCACAGACTGCAGGGAAATCTCTATCTCTTAATGTCTTAAGATGAAATGAGATGGCACCAGAAATGTGCTTTACACTCAGTAGTGTACAGAAACGAAAATCAGGAAACATTACAAGGAACACTCTACTCAGGCTAACATTTCCAGTCCTCATTTTCTATTTGCATATTGATATACTATACAAGGTGCACAAAAATATCTTTTGACAGTTTCCTGCTCTTAACTACTGTTTAAGTGGCCATTAAAAAATGCAGATTTCTTTACTATAAGTTTTAGTAATTATTGCATGTATGGTATTATAGTTTGCAAGACTATACAAAAAATTAATAATCATTTAATATGAAATTCATGGTCTTAGCAAAAGCTATACTGTCTCAATTTCCTATTTCTTTTTCTTTGTTTTGACTATATGGATTATTTTCACTACTTGAATTCATGTAATTAAAATATAAATTTTAAAACAAATGGCAGTTAATTAACTCAACAAACACCCTTCAGGATAAGGCCTGACTGAGGCATAACGCAATGAGGCTTTTGTCTTCCTGTTTTTTATTTTTTCCTCAATATCATTCACTCTTTCTTTGCTTTGGTATGTTTTCTTTCTTTTTTTTTTTTTTTTTTTCTCTTGGACAAATAAATGGCTGAAGTGGATTTTTTTTGCAGGTAATTGGAATTGACCTGCCAGCTGTGAATAAATATTTACTGTCTGCTGTACAGAAATAGGTATCTCTATACCTGTCCATCTGTAGAATAAGACCTTACTTATAAATGTGGCAGCTGGCTGGAAGAGTAAAGGTATGATTTTTTTATGACTTGCTAGGCAAGACAGAATAAAAAACCCTACATAAGTCACCAAGAGATTAGTTACTTCATCTTCATGCTGCAACCAACTTTTGTTAAATCTCTTCACCTTCCCCGTCTTTCCCACACACCTACATGCTTCATATGGGAAAGAAAACTTTATCCATTTTTTATATCTTTCAATCTTGAGCATTAAGTTTGAGCAGTGAACACATGATTTACCTCACTGTTGAAGACAATTATTTTATGGACTCGGATAAATGCAGGAATCAAAATATAGGTTTAATGAGTCAAAATTTGGACCTTGTTAAATGATTGTTTAACAAAAACTCATAATTACATGCTTAAAAAATACAGTAGCACTCTACATAAGAGATCATCCCAGTCTACCTGCCATAGTCTCTTTTTTCAAGACAAATTATTTTCAAATTACATTTACCTTTGACATAAATAAAAATAAAAATATATAATGCCATATCATCAACACAAACATACGTATAAATTAAGGATATTACTTGCCCTTTAATAACCTGTCAAAACAAAATATTCAGTTAATAGAAATTAATAAAAGGTATTAAGTGGCAGTTTGGAATTCCAGAGTTGAGTTTTTACTAGAAGTGAAGTTTTCTTTCACCAAGTTTGCACCAATAATTTTTCCTTTGCTGCTTCAGATTGAATGCTATAAAGAGTGGAAAATTGCTTTTCTTTCACTGTTACCAGGTTCCCATTTAGCATCTTCTAACATTCTAATTTCATTTGCTCCCTATGCAAGTTTAAACATTTGTTTCTAGCAAGTAATAAAATATTCTAGAGATCTCTTTATGAAGAAGTTCCACAAAAAGGAGCAAAATAATCAGTTCATTTATAACTTATTTTTTTATTACATTAGTGTAGAGATTAAAAAGCCATACCAGCAAAAAACTTAGAATTGGACTGATTTTAGTTAAGATGGAGTCCAGTCTCTCCTGGATTTGATAGTGCTTTTACACTATCAAATAAACGGTGTAGGAAAAGGCATCTAGAAGTGCCTAGCAATCTCTACTTTTCTTCCTTAACAGAATATTACTTTGGCAAAGAATTCAGCACTTTTTTTTCTTTTTTTCTGCCTGGCGTATTTTATAGCAAGCATGACAGAATTTTAAACAAAGTCACTAGAATTTATTAATAAGCTTATTTTCTGTGTAAATATAGGAGAAACACAGACTCATACAGCAATTCATAAATCAGACATTAAGGCACATGTCTTCCTCATTAGCATTTGTTTGGAAGACCTTCTTTTTGATATTAAGAAGGGTCTTTCAGCTTATTGGTCCAAATCCAGTTTTCCCTCTCTTTCTTCTCTCTCTTTGCACGCATGGTTTGTCTAAAAGGTCTTGTCTTTTATTTTTGTGCTCTCCTTTGATTTCTTTATGCTCTTTTCAGAATCCATATCTACTCCAGATGAATCTATCTCCACTGTGTCTCTCTTCAAACTCATTGTATATTATCTTTATGCACTAGGAGGAATTTTCCTACATAAATCAGTCTAAATAAGCTAGCACTCTTTTTAAATCCATCCACTGACTTCTCCTTCACTGCAATCCATAATTTAAAGATTCCAGAGACTAATTTTCAGTACATAACACTATCTTCTTCTGTCCAAGCCACTCTGCCCTTTTATCTTGCCTCTTGCATGTTATTTGCTCTTTAGGGAACATAGCACTAATACTCTGATAGCCCTTTTCTTCAAATAAAAGCTAAAATTGCAGTCAGTCTGGAACAGAGATTTCTCATGCTGAACACTAATGGGTTGCTGATCATCTAGACCATGGTACTAGCCAGTAGTTGGTATTCTGCACTAACATCTTTCCATCTCTAGCCTGAGGAGCTATTTATTTGTTTTTTGATTCATCATATACAAAAGAGAGATTAGATTTTTCCTCTGCATCAAAAATATATTTTCAGAATAAATAGACCAAAATATGTAGATCTATATGGACATATTACAGATAAATGTACAGACATCATAAAAGAGGCCTTATAGACACATTAAAAAATTCAGTTAAAATCTTTCCTTAACACTACATCTGACCCATTTTTTGGTCGGTGTCATGGCAACAAAAAGATTAAATCCTATATTGCTGTATTTCGAAGTAGAAAATAGCAGCATGTCATCCATTAATCTTCGGTCCTATAGAGGAGGATGAGATGTGTAAAATAAAAGAACCCCACTTGAGATTACACCTCCTATCCTCTTGTTCCCTATTTGGAAAAAAACTATTTACTAACTCTTATCCTTTTATGAGAATATAGCAATTAAATATTTATTAAGAATACATTTTTGAAAGAGAAACTCATTAACAAATTAGCAAATGGCCCTTTAGAGATCATTTGGATTAACCATTAGTTTATTAATTAAACCAGAGATGAAACCTCAGTCAGTCTCTCATATCTTAATGTACTGCTCTAACAAATCTGTTGGACTGGATTGAGTTAAAGGAATAGAGAAAGGAATAGATCTGTTAATTGTTTTGGAGTACTGCTCTCTGTGTAGTAGGGTTTCTATCTTCTTACCCTTACCAAGGAGCTTCTTAGCACTGACTCTTTTGTACTTCAAGATAGTATTTCTCTAAAGATACCTGAGGATTATGCCTGAATAAGTTATTTCCCCCAGATATTTCACCTCTATATTTTATATAATCATTCTGACACTTGGCCTTTACAGTCTGGCTGCATAGAAGGACTGAAGTACAAATTTCTACTTCCTCCTGTCCTTAGTTTCACTAAAGATGAATGAGTTTAGTCACTGTTTTCAAAACTTTAAATTATTAGTTACAATATCCAACAAAGTCTGTAAGAAGAACCACGTTCAGTGTGCTATTGGATGAAGGAAAACATTTCTGGAGTTACCAGCATGTGACATAAAACTCTCACTACTTTTCAGCACTAGTATATCCACATAAATCACACTAACACGAACAGCTTCAAGAAGAAACATGAATTGCATTAGAAAAATAAGGTCTTGGATTTCTTAGGGGTATCATATTCATCTTAAAATATCAGCTTTTTTATATGAAAATAAAAAAGAACTGGGTCTAGAGCATTTCCTTTCTGCAGTAACTAGTTTCAGAGAATTAAAAATACTTTTTTTTCTATTTATTGTAAAGCCAATCAGCAGCAATCCTTACTTCTCTTGCCACTCTCCAACATTTCCACCTTGAAACTCACTCAAGCATCTCTAGAGCTCAGAAGCTCTTGTTTTTCAAGCAGTGTTCAAAAAATAAGCAGGAAGAAAACAAATGAGAGACAGAAAGAGAAAGAGAGAAGGAGATTTATAATAGTCCCTGTGACTGAGTCTTGAGAGTGGAAGTGTTGTCATGTCCACCTGAGTGATTTCAGTTCAACAAAGAGGTGGTCGAAAGGCTTTCTTAAATTGATTTATCTGAAGAATTCTGGTGTAACATTAAACCACTATGTGGTCTGTTTTGTTCAGGTTTTGAGACTGTGACTGTCTTCAATGAGGTTCGATGTACATTTGTCTATAATACAAAGTGCAAAGCATGTTTTCAGCTCTCAAAGAGACTTAAAACAGAAGGAGTATTTTAACCCTTCAGTTCTTGCAGCAAGACTTATCATTTATAATCCACTCCTGATAAGAATGTCTATATTAGTGATAAATTTGCCTTAAGAATCAAGGAAACAAGGGCAAATAACCAGTCTTCATAGGTCTTCATTTTGGTCAAACTCTCAGGGCCTGAGGTATTTTAATAACTGAATGACATTTAGAGCACAGGTTTGCTTGTGCAGTGATATATGATTGTCTAATATCTCCTCAGCTGAACTACAGTAGCCTAATGGCTTCAGAGCCCTTTTCAAAAATCTGCCTGTGAGGGTTTCTAAAATATATGTTGAATGTGCGTTGAACATCAGGCTTTGGAGCTTTTAGGGAACATTTTTATTCCCTAGATGGAGAAAAAGAAGAGAAAAAAGAATAACAGTTCTGTTATGCCCAGGA
>VZTB01011851.1:0-13778 GCA_013397245.1 Thryothorus ludovicianus | reverse complement strand
AGTGCTAAATAGGTGACCTTTTCACACATAGCAAGCTAAGTCTGCCCTTTCACTGTGAAAAACTTTCTTACTGTTTTCTTTATAAAAATATACTTTGATTATATGCTGAGTCTCTTTGCATGTTAGCCTAGCTATTAAATTATTTGATTAGCATCTTGAAACTAAGTGCTCCAGCCTGTGCTGACACTAAGGTACTAAAATGCTTCAGCTGCATGTTTACCTGCGGCCTTAACCAAGATGAAGATTCTGAGTGGATTTTTTTCAGGGTGGGACAAATGGGTTACCAGAAATGCTTCATTCAACCAAAAAGGAAAGCANCTTTTCGGCAGTGTGTGAACTGTGTGACTGTGCATGCTGATATTGTCTCTGCAGGAACTCATACTGTGTCAGTTCAATCAAGAAAAAAAGAAAATAAACCTAAACTCCTCCCCACCCCAAAACAAACAAACAAACAAACAAACAAGGCACAAAAATTAAACTAAATTAAACTAAACAAATAAACAAAAAAATACAATCTAACACTATTTTTAAAATTATTATTATTATTATTGACATGATCCCACCAAAACCCTGATTTACTACAGGGTAAACAGAAACAAAAATTTATATTTTCTTAATACACAGAAAATTCCTTTCTCAAATTGCATTAATTTTTCCTGTAGGCATGGTAGAGGTGGATAAAACCCAACATACTTCTTTTTACTGCATAATTTCTTTCACAAAACTACATACTAGCAGAGGTAATTTAGCTAGAGCCACAGGTAACTTCTTCCAGACTTCATTAGTTTCATTCATGTCTTGAACAGGGATGACCAACAGCAATAAATAGTGCTTATTTCTCTTCTAGTTGATGCAAAGGTAACCCTTTTATTCGAAAGGTGATTTATGACTGCCTGGAGTCACTAACTTAGTCCACCGAGGCATTTGTAATATGATATGAAAGCCCTCTATTGACAGGAAAATAAAAAATTTGTTCTACCTAAAGTACTTATGTAGTCTCCACTTCAACAGTACATGGGTCTCCCTCAACTTCAGAAAGTGTTTACCTACTCAGTTATAGGGGGAAAAAAAATACAATTAGCCCAGTTTTCAGTTGGGGAATGCATACTCTGAATGCATACAACACTGAAATCTACAGCCTTGAGTTAAGTACCTAAGCTCCCTGCTGTAATAATTAAGTACTCAAGAATAAAATTAAACATTAATTTTGCATCTTGACAGTAAACAGGAGTAGGATGGGTCAGGCAGGTAATAAATATTTGTCTTTATCATTAAAATGAACCCCAATGGCATGATACTCCTAATAAATTAATTTATGAGCAAAGAAAATGGCAGAAACTAGTAGGGAAGCTATTTTGTTTACTCATTTGTTTTTCTGTATAATAAGCAGGGGGTTAACCAGCATCTGAGAATGTATGTGGAACATTATGGCAACTGCTCATGTTGCTATGCTTGTTCTAAATTCACTTGTTAAATTACTTAATCCCTTAACTAAACAAGAGAATATGGAAATGGTTGTGAATCGTAAGACGTACGATCAGTTTAGGGCTATACTGTTCATAAACACTAGACACTCTTATATAGGGCACAGAATATGAAATATTTTTGTGCAAAGTAGATACTTTATTTGCAGTAAGTGAGAAGAAATTGGTACTCACAAATAATTTTCATTTTATAATTGCCCCACACCTGTAAAGTCTCTCAGGTGGTTTAGCTATTTACTGAGTCAAATGTGATCAGATCAGATGTAGATGTCATGACTGCAGACATTTAAGCTGATGTGAATCACACACAAAATTAATTGAAAAAGAACAGTATCTTTTATTATTTCTAATATAAATGATACTATGTTCACCTAACAGGCTCTCAAAATATTTGCTACTCACTTTAAGCCATGAGGCAGAAAAATTTGTAAGGAAAACACAGGAACACTAGAGAGAAGACTGTATTGGAAAAATGTAATACCTGGAATTACTTTTCACAGGTAAAAAAATGAGGGCACTATTAAATACTGAATCAGCAAAAAATATTTACTTTGGAACATTTTTGTTCATTTCTAATCATGATGTTGATGCAATTAATGAATCAGTCAGCACTGCTGATGTTGATAAATCGCTTCCTTGGCCAAAATCCATCCTTATAAGTGCTTATGGGTTGCTGACTTGGCAGATTCCCACTGTAGAATGAGACTTGACAACTTTTTTAGAAAGTTTCAAGAAAGTTTGTGAGTCTGAGGAATAGCAATATATATAATTTTTTGTCTCTCACAAAAATGTTTTCACAAAGCTGGGAAAAAATCCCCAAACAGGAATTTGCATAGTCACAGATTTACATTAACAATCTGAAAAAAAATGTAAGACAACAGTGAGTTGAAGACTCACCAGGAAGTTCACCTAGATAATTTCCAGTCTGAATATTTCCCACCACTTGGATTTCATAGAGTAGAGCCGCCTCCTATAGGGTGCTTTTAACATTTCTTTCAAATGAGAACCAAAAAACATTTACTCCAAAAGCAGAGTGGTAGGTGGAGCTGACATTTCCCCCTCACAGCAGCTGAAAAGTCAGACCATGAACAAACATGAACTTGATACCTGTCTTCATCTTATTGGATTCAATCCCAATTACTCTTTGACTGTTGTACTGCTTTGAATTTCCTTTGGAATATGTCTAAATCAATTTCAAGGAGGGGCTTAATTTTTGGTGCTGATTTTAAAGGTTGTTTATCCATTTTTCCTTACAAAGGCACTGATAAAACACTTAACATGTAATGAACTGGAACCCATCAGCCTTCAGATGAGCATAGCGAACATTTGTTAGACTTGTTGGTCAGGCTTTTATACATTACCTTTGTTTTCAATATACTCTTTCTTATGATACACAATGAGAACATTTTTTTCTTTTTTTTTTCTTTTTTTATGTTAACTTTATAGTACTACCACCTTAGAATAAGATATTTGGAGATGTGGAACATAAAGATTTGAACTCCTAGAACTCCTATCCACAAATATAAATTTATCTTGTGTTTTTTATCTTGTGTTTTTTATCTGATCACAGGGCCAGAGTAAAAAGGAAACCTCTATATCTTTCCTTTGAAAAGACAAGTTTAATGTTCAAAGACAGGGAAAAATATTTGCTTATCCTTCAAGAAAGAAAGAGAAATGTTTAGTTTAAAAGAGTATGGCAGAACTCACTTTTGATACAGTCATACAGTCAAGTTGTTCTCTAGTGTCAAGACTAAGGTATTTATATATGTAGAAACTATTTCTGGAACCTAAACAACTTCAATGTGAAACTGTAACAACTTATGCACCTACCCTATTTCTAGCTATCTACATAAATAATCTTAGCATAGTTTGAAATGCTTTGGCATCTTAAAATCTGTAAATTGAAACATGTGAACGACTGTATGTGTCTGTTGTTTTCACTGCGTGGCTGAGTTTTTATTGCTGCTCTCTTCTCCTTGGCCAGTTTGCTTGGGCATCTTTAGGCAGGTACAAACACACTCTTCAAGTAGAATGCATACAGTCTGAAATTACAGAGCAGTTGGAGCTATTGGTTAATACACATAAATAGAAATAGGGTCTAATAAGCTGTTAAGCCTCACTCTGGAATGATGCTTGTGGGCTTTCACCTTCTGGACAGGCAGGAAGGGAAGTGAGTAAGGAAGTGGCCACAGCTCCTAGGGATATGGATCTGCCGCGTTTCTCCTGTTGATGACTTCAGTGTATCGATCTCAAGCCACTAATTTCTGACTGCTTGACCCAGTGAGCCACTCCAGACTCTGCCAGTTAATGGTACAAAACACCAGGACTAGGGACTAGCAGGCAAAATCCATAAGTTTTACTTGTTAACTGCACATAAACCTTAAACAAAATGCCATTAAAGCTGTATAAACCCAGCACTGCTCATCGTATAGGGAGAGCAGTGAAGTTGGAAGTGGCTCCTTATAAGGCATGGAATGAACTGCAATAAAAACTGGGTAGTCAGACTGATTTCAGTGCTAGATATCAAGGCCAAAAGGAACATAGAGAGAGGAAATGCCGTGATTGTGATGAGATACCACTGTGACTCTGTTTGCAAATGTGTGATTTATGTAACTTCTTGTTCCACTGGGAATTTTACTTATGAGCTTTTCTTGAAGAGAAATACTAGTGTAGCAGTGTCATTGCTCAGAAAGGTGAGAGATCATCACCCTGTGTGTCCAGTACAGTTATTGAAGCCATACGTCATATGTCAGGACACAACAATGAATCTCTCACAGCCTTGTAAGGGATTTGTTAACAGACTGTAACAGCTCCCAGATTAAATGCTCTCAAACTGTATTAGCTAACAGAGTAAGAAGAAAGTCCAATAAAATAGTCCTCACTGTCATTTTCTCCTTTTCATACAAGACTTTTTCTCTTCCAGTGTTCACAGTTCACTTCAAACATGACAGTGGATAGACTGGGGATGGGTGTGCTCCTCATCTTCTCCTGCAAGAAAGGTATGGCTGCAGTCTACAAAACTTAATTTACCCACCTAATTTGTATGGTGCTCCATTAATTTTTCCTCAGCACATACCCTTCAGTAAGTCATTCAGACCCAGTGTGTTTCTATCCTTGAAGCTGTTGCATTTATTAGGAAATAATTCATTTCATTCCAGACAGCCACGAAAAATGAAAGTAAACTGCATGAAATGCTTGCTGATGTGTCTTTCATCTCAGTGTATTGATTTGAAAGTTTGTACTGATTTCTCCTAAATTAACCTTTTATTTTTTTTTTTAGTTATATAAATAAATAATGTGGAGGAATGCAAGTGAAACTGAAGAGAGAAAAACCAACAGCACAGCTATAAGATCCTGGGCAAATCACTCTGAGCTTTCTTCAAGGAAAAACACTTCTTTCATCCCATTTTGCTGCTAGATGTGTCAGTTTTAGTGATTCCAATAATATTAACCCGATCAAAATTTAACAAAGACAAATAGAGAAACCATATACATAATACATAAGATAAAAATACATGCACTGCTCTCTGCTGGAAATCTCTTATTTTTATATGTTTCTCTGATATTCCTTAAGATGCTGTTTTCAAATGTGAAACAGATGAAGAATTTATGATCAAAACTCTAAACCTTGCCTCATATATCTTCCGATTTACCCTCAAAGAACTGATTAGCAAATTTTATTTTTAAATAGTCACTGAACAGTAAATAATCTACTCAGTATTCTGTCCAGATGATGCTGCAAATTCCAGCTAGGAAAGAAATGAAGATTACGGTCATGAATGTTCTAGGTCATGCCCACCAGATGAAAAAAATGTCAAATAGTCTGGCAAAAGTAGTCTAACCTCTTATATTTAACTCAGTGGTAGATCCAAAGTTTCTGCCATTTCTTATAGAACTCCAAGATCCCTTATCTTGCCTTTTCCCATAAAAGAGCCACAGTGTCAGCTGTCAGCATCCTTTTTCTCATTCTTTGAAGTGAGTTTTGTTACTGCAGGGCAGTGTGGTGCCTGACCTGAGATGGCCTGTATTGCCCTATGAAAACATGGCTTAGTAGAGAAGTGGGTAGGAAGTTTAATAGCTGCCAGTGTATCAGCAGAAGACACTGGGCTGTTTGAAAGGCAAGCTCCCTCCCACACCATCCAACCTTGTTTTTCTTCACAAAAGCATGGAGAAAAGCTGCAACCTGAGAGGGCAGACAGAAGAACATTTGAAAGCTTGAAGTACTTAGTGACAATTTTAAGAGGGAGCAAGAGTTCAAGAAGAAAGTGGAGGAAAAAAAAAANNNNAAAAAAAAAGCTTTACTTAACTGGCCAAGAATCTCTCACTTATAATTTCTGTTCTCCAAATTGCCTCCTTTTTTACAATTTGTTTGTATCATCTCTCAGTTTTGTCTTTTTCTGATATCTTTTTTTGTCTTTATTCCTCTGTAGAATCCTCAACATTCTGCAGAATAGGGTTGGATACATATTACTTTGCCCTTTGGCTAATGTTCTGAAAACTCTTCTGCTTCTGGCTCCACCTCAGGGCTTATAATCCCCATTTCCATTCTCATTTCTGGGGTCATTTCCAGACTTGCAACCACATTTTTGTTTACATGGCTATACTAATTAGCCTAAGAGGGATCATGACTCTCGGAATTTGAGAACCCTTGTTCAAGGAAATACTGCAATTTAAAGGATAAATAACAATGAGGTGGGCAAAAAAGGAATTATAAAAAGAATTGAGAAAAACAACATCATATCAGAACAAAGAGAAAAAAATTAACAAGGAACAGAAAAGGAAGAGAAACAGAAGAAAAATGAGATAAATTATATGGAGGAAGCAATGTAATATTTTTATGCTTTGAAAATGTGTCTTATAGAGAAAAGTCCTTTCTTATTAGCTTTCAAAACAAAGAATTACATATTCCCATCCATTAATATAAAACTTATTTCATACTATTTACATAGAACAAAACCGTTCACTGTTGCTGTGGAGATTGCTTTGTTCCGTAAGTAGAATTGCTGTAATCCATCCTATCACACTACTTTTAAGAAAAAAATATTTGTAATTGTGTTCATCTTTTATTAACTGACACAGAGTTTATAAACTTGATTCAGGTGTGTTGCTGAATTTGACCAATGTCAAAAATGTCCTTTGGATATTTTGGATATCCTACTGAATGCCTCCAAGTCCTCAATCATCCTAAATACTGTTAAATAACAACTCTAATTAAAATAAACAAGTTTTGTCAAGTTTCATAATTTTATTTGTTAGTAAACAGAGTCAAAATATTATATTAATGCAAAAATATCTGAGGTACCTCAGAAAAAAGAAGTCCACTCATTATTTTTTTCCACTGTTATAAGATTTAATTGGCTTCTTAGCAACACACATACTAATTAAAATTGGTATATAGTGGCTGTATAGAGGAAAGTAATAATAAGTAATAATAAATAATAATAATATAAAAACATTGCTTAGTCTGGGTGACACAGTCAAGAATAACTGAAAGAGGTCTTTAAAATACTGCCTATGCAATCACTTCCTGAAAAGGAATTTTTTTTTTTAATTTTCTAAGATATCCTGAAAGAAATAATTTTGCAGAATCATAATCTTTACCCTGTAAAAATCTGTGCTGATTTCTTTGTCTCCTTCACATGTATTTCATGCTGGGCAATGTTTTAGCTCTAAACACAGATGTTCAGTATCTTATACTAATTTTCTCTCAGAACCTGAATGTTCAAGAACCACGAAAAAGACAAAACAGATCCCATCAACCGTGTTTAGCACAATTTGTAAATGAACTGTGGGGACTGTTCTCCTGGCAGTATTAAATAATTGCCCAAAAGTGCATGTGGGTGAGAATTTAAACCTCTGCTTTTTCCAAAGGAACAGCTAGCTAAGGCATTATAAAAGAAATGCCAACTGAAGGAAGACTTGCTATATCTTCCAAAGTTAGTCTGTGTGATCTCACTTAAGTAGCCCTATGCTTATTTAAGCAAGGCACAAGCAAAACAGCAAGGGAGCAGAAGCTGATACTATGAATAAATCCATCATTCCTACAAACAGCTACAAGCAAGTGATTTTCCATCGTCTGCTAATTTTATCAACAGCTACCAGCCAGCTCATGAGTCTGGTCCTATCCTGTATTTAATAGTCTTGGAATGAGAGTCTGCCTGCCCCTGTTGTGCACTGACCTGCAGAGTTGGATCCTAAATTCTAAGACTATTAGACTGGAAGCAAAAGGCTGAGATAATACACAAAGGTAACAAATTTTGTTTATGCTGAGAAAAACTGGTTCTATTACACATGCTGCTTCAGTTAGCATAGCAATTGTGATCATGGTAAAAGTTCTGTCAAGTCTGCAAATAAGACTTCTCAGATTAAGAGATGACAAATGTCTTGGCCAAGCAAAAGATGATAATTAACAATTCTAGTCAAAGTATTGCAATAGGCATTATTTACAACATTATTGCAAATCCCTCCACCTTCGGGCATTCAGATACTAAGTAATTAATTTTCCTGTCAATCCTTTGAACTAGATTAATATCTCTATACTTCATATAGGGAAAGTGGTGGACAGAGAATTAGAGTTTGTTTATCTAGACACAAGGGACTGAGTTTTTTAGTTAAAAAACTTACTGTCCTCCCAGCCTCAGAAAAGAGGATTTTCGTCAACCCCATTTATCTTTCATTACAAGTCATATGATTTAGCTCTAACCCTCACAAAGCTAAGTTACTGAAAATGGTATTATTCACAATGTCAATGAGCACACCTTAACTGCAGGGTAAACATTTACATTTGAAGTAAACTAACCTCCTGAAATAGTTCTATCCATTTAATTGATTTTGTGTAGCCTAAATCAGGTCTTAGTGGTAAAAATAAGAATTCATTTCTACTATATTTCCCTTTCATTTTTAGACCCTTTAGGCCACAAATGTAGTGATGTATTTTTATAAATAATAGGAATATAAATGTAAATATATATAAATAAAACCAAAGTCATAAAATACATACTATAAATGTGTACACATACACATAATGTGAATATAAAAAATACCAATTCAGAGCTAAAAGCTGTTTATTTGCATGCCTATCATACACTAGGAAATTTTCCAGAAATGCTTGGAAATGATGAGTTATGCAAGGGTATGGAGTATGCAGTATGAAATCAAAAATTACCCTTAATTTCTATTGCACAGTATGTACCTCCATGCTTACAAAACGCTAGTGTGTTTTGAAGCCAAGCATCTACAAAGCCAACTATTTAATTCAGGGTTAAGCACTGTTGATTTGAAACTAATCATAGAATGCGCTGAGTTGGAAGGGACCCATCAGTGTCACCGAGTCCAACTCCTGGCCCCACACAGGACACCCGAAGAGTCACAGCCTGTGCCTAAAGGCACTGTCCAAATGCTTCTTAAAGTCAGACAGTCTTGGTGCTGGGACCACGTCCCTGAGGAGCCTGTTCCAGTGCCAAGCCACCCTCTGGAAAATAAACCTTTTCCAGATATCCAATCTAAACCTCCCCTGATTTAGCTTCGTGCAAATTCCTTGAGGTCTGTCCTTGAGGTCAAAAGAGTGAAGAGCTCAGTGCCTGCCCCTCCTGTTCCCCTCACAAGGAAGCTGTAACTGCAGTGAGGTCTCCCCTCAGTATCTACTCCAGGCTCAACAAACCAAATTATCTCAGTTGCTCCTCATATGGCTTCCCCTCCAGAACCCTCCCCATCCTTGTGATCCATCATTCAATACTTTCTGATAGCTTAATGTCTTATTATGACACCTCAAAAGTGCATTCAGGACTCAAGGCGAGGCTGTGCCAATGCAGAGTTTAATAAGAATGTATTAAAATTCAGAGCTGAAATGCAGAGTTTTGCTTATGTCAGCCTACAAGAGCAAAATCTCAGAGGTTATCTCTTCTGTTATTTTGTTACAGCTTTCAAAACAAACTCCCAGACTGGTTCAGTGACTAAAGAGAGCAGTGGTACTTTGGGTATTACTTTGGAAAGCAGAGCTAGCACACAAAAGTTATAGGTACCTATGCCATGATCAGAATCAATACTGATCTGTATAACATCTCAGCTTTGTGTTATTAGTTATTTCCCTGCAGATAATTTATTTTGGAATCATCTCAGAGAAGCTTGGTGTTTTGCTTAGGGGAGAATGTATTTCTCATCTGTTCTAAGAATGTCCTCAATCAGAGTAACACCACATATCTTCTTGATTAGATGTCCTCTGATTCATTTGAGCAGAAATCTGCCACACTTAACCTGCACTTGGCTAGACTTCAACCACAAGTAAAGTGAAACTTAAGTATTCTTTATCTAATCCACTGGGGTAATTCAAGTCTCAATTAACAGATCTAATATGTGATTTTGAGAACATTAAAAACTACTACTCCACAGGTGAAAAAATGACTATTTTGCATAATAACTTCAAATGAAAGGTAATATTTTGTTAAATGCATAGTTTGACCCATTTATCAACACATTTGCGAGCAATTTATTTGAAGATACAAATAATATGTTGCAATACGTGTTCAGCTATACTTTTTAATTATACATTAAAAACAAAACCAACAAAAAAAGCAAAGCCCAAAAATCTGCAGGTCCTTGGACAAAGTAAAAACTTTATTAGTAAATACACAATATCAATTTTTTTTGACACTTTGATATTTGAATGGTATATATTAATGAAAATTAAATTCATGGCCTTTTTTTTTCTTTGAGGAAATAATGCCTCATTCTCAATGTTTTAGGCATGAGAGATCAATGTTCTGCAAGAAACTTAAGAATATCTAAGTCCAACCATGGAAAAAATCATGTTGACACTATGACTATAGAGATATACAGAGAATGGATGCTGAAGAACATTATTGAGAATGATACTTCTGTGATCCACTGCCATTTTATATGATCACCTCACAAAACTTAGTAATTTTCACATACCCTTGGGTTTGAGATACTCCAGTCACTTTGTTGCAACGCTGTATTTAGAGAAGACCATATTGATGTAGGGTCTATACTGGTCCAAAGTCCAGAGCTATTATTGTTGGACTGATTTCAGCATTTCTCAACTGTCCCCACTATCAAATGACTATCATACATTTAACTTTGCACTACTGATTATTCACCCATTAACAGAAAAAAGAAAAAAGAGATCCTGTCTATGAACAAATATCGCTGATACGCTTTTTACTGACAAAGTCTTGTTATCTCTTTTTAACTACCTGTAGAGTTAGACCTCTTTAAGATATAGCACTACAATGTTTTTTGGTACTTTAATTAATGCTTCCTATCAATTGGTGACCTGCTGACATGTTTTGCTTTCCACTTGATGGACAAATATCACTTAAGGAGAATAGCACAAATTGTTCTACTGTTGTTGTATCAGCACTATTGCATCACAACTCAAATTATTTCTTCTTTATTATTTATTCCAACACATCAACTAATATTTTTTAAAGGGGATGCCAATGTCCTGATGCCTAGGCAGCTATCATTTTTGCTTTACAAAATTTTGTGCTATGAATAGGTGCAAGACTCATTAAATTTAAAATCTGTGAAATGACATCCAACACATTCCAGACACTGGCAAATATAAAAAGTTTTATGGAGTAATTCATTATAGATTCTTCAACCTCTGTAACAGTAAATCCTTATTCTCTTTTTTCTTATGCTGGTAGTATTTAAGAAAGAGTTTAATTTTAAAGGAATTTAATTTAACAGTAATAAAATGAGAGAAGACTCTGGCAGAAGTTTTTGGTTCTTTTTCTAGCACATATGCTTTTCCCTTGACTTAAATACACATAATATAGCTTACAATGTATTGATTCCTGAGACCTAAGGCTACCTGGAAAACAGAAGTCTCATTTCCTCACTGATTTTGTAGCTTGCTTTCATTCTGCATCAGAACAAAGTGGAATCCTTTTGTAATTTTCTAAAAAGAAGGCACAGAGAGTATAAAATGGACATGTATACAGCAGCTCAGTCAAAACAGCATTCTGAGATAATAAGGAGCCTTTCACTGAAAACACATTTTCTGAAGTAAACAGTATGAGTTAATATTGTCAGCTAGTTGAACCATCTTTGTCTCTCCATGAGCATTTTAATGCAGTGCCTGTAGCTGGTAGTGATCCTTTGTCATTTGCCAGCATGTTTGTCATGTTTGAGGTTTAAAACTCTTCAAACTTTCTTGAAAATGAAAGGAATTTAATCACAGTAAAAAGACTTTAAATAAGTATAATGAGAGCTTGCTCCTTAGTTATCTGGACTCTATAGAAAGATGAGAAAGTGAAGGTTTATTTTGAATTATTGCATTTACATATCATAGCATCAGATTTATATTCACAGTTTTTTAAATGTATATATTTTGTTTAATTTCTATTCTATGTGTAAATCCTCTGATATTTTGTTACATTTCACTCTGATTTCTTCAGCAAATATATTGCTTGCTTGAAATATTTTGCTACAGCAAAATAATATTCTGTTGCTTCAGTTCGTGAATCAGTGATAATAAAAGACCAGAAAACTAATTTCATGGTGGAAAAGTATGCTTTTCTCAAATGAGTCCTCTATCAAAGCTTTGTAGCTAAGCACATCTAGAACTCTCTCTTTTGCTGGGAGTCAGTGTAAAGCCAGCACAGTGTCTGTACATGCTCTAGGTTTGGGCAGGTTTGTTGTATGCAGCCAAATGATACCCCAGGCCAGAAAAAGAAAATTCAGATAACATAGAGCCACTGTGTATTACATTGGTCATTACAGAATTGTTGCAATTAAGCAAAACTGGATTCAAAAACATATCAACTTTATTTTAGATTCCTAATATTAAAAGTTGAGCAGTTAAGTTCAAGGAGGTCTTACATGCTAAAAGATTTTTTAAGGCTTTTTTATGGCTGCACAAGGAAAGGTCTCCGTACGGGGATGAAGATACTGTATATAACAGTTAACAGTTATTCAGCAGTCACTTATCAAATAATCTATTCACATGTAAAAATATAGGTTTCTAAGTGGGATATAAGATATATAGTCTATAAGATCCATTAAATCCCACCCCTGCATGAACATTGTTCATTTGTGAAGTGGTTGACTTTTTATGTGGAAATGCAAAACATTTTTAAGAATTTGTTTGTATTTATAAAAAAATGTGACAATAAATTAATTATTTTTCTGTTGTTTTTTTTTTAATGACTACACCAGCTTTACCTTTGACTGTGTTAAAATTTCACTAAGAAGCAAAACATTTCCTCTTAATGTATATAAATTTTCTTTTTGAGTCTTATTTACCATCTTTTGCAGCAAGATCAGAAAAGGCAGAACACAGAGAAAACAGAAAGGGAAGTATTGTTTCAATGTTTTTCTTATACTTTTTAATTCACATTTAAGTGAAACTGCTGCTGGACTCCAATGTGATATTACTACTATTTGTTTTGGTTGAGAAAAAATATTAAGTTTCCATTTCAAAGCCTAAACTGGAAGATTGTTATGTCTGAGCCCACATGTCAGAGAGAACAATGGCCTAATGATACATATACTCTGACCCCAAATCAAATAATCTGAACAGTAGATGTTGTAGCTCATAGACAGCCTGCAGGCCCTTAAGTGCTGTAATACACATACAGCTTTTAAAACTTGAACTTGAGATACATAAAAAGGAAATGTGCAGCTCAAACCAGCATACACTGAGATGTTTGATGCTATGCTGTACTCCTATTTGGGGTAAATTCAGTTATGCAGTAAGAGTAATGCTTTTTAGAAAAAGTACCGGTGAAAATTGCAATTCTTCTTATGAAATGGTAAGCGGAGAGAGAGGAAGAGTGAAAAGAGGAGATAAGTACCAGTACAATGATACAAATCTAATTAAAATTTCCCCACCCAAAAAAATGATTCCTTTTTAATGTGAGGCATCTTTACTCATATTTTTATAATGACTTACAAGCCACAAAATTACCCAATTCTTACTCTTGCCCCACAGTGAACTTTAAACCAAACATGTTGTTCAGATAATACTTTAAAAACCTTATAAACTCATTTGCTGATGTTAATAGGTTTATCACCTTGCTTAGATACACAATCTTAGATTCTGACCTGTTTTTTAGAAGATGAACGTAATGTTTGGAGGATAAGAATGAATGTTGGCAGGCTTATTTAAAGTGCAGAATTTTTGTACTATATCAAACCCATATCTTAATTGGTGGCTCAAAATATACTCTTTCAAATAAAGTGTTAGGATGCCTCTCCACACTTCAGTCTAGAATAGCTTCCAGGAAAATATGGAAACATAAACACAACTACTGAAGTAATTATATTAAA
>VZTB01011849.1:105995-132982 GCA_013397245.1 Thryothorus ludovicianus | reverse complement strand
AAAAAAATCTGACACTGGTTGAAGATTTTGCCATAGTGTTGAATGAAATTGATGTAACAGAAAGTTACATGGCCAGTGAGAGTCATGGCTGGTGGAAGAGGATGGTACTTTCCCCATATTCCTCTCATCAACCACAGAAGGGTTCTTAGTTAATAGACAGTTCCTGGGGCAATCTTGACATTGGTCAGCAGAAGAAGGAAAGCGGAAAGACCTGCACTCAACAATACTGGAGTAATATTGACCTGAGTTAGTTTGTCTGTAAAGTGACAAAGGCACTCTATTCAGCAAACTGACATGACAATTATTGGCAGAATTCACTCATTCTTATTCATTATTGCTTTGAAAAGGTAGTTGAGAAAATTAATTTAAAACCAAAACTATAAAAGATTTATTCTATTTGATAGATATTTCCTCAGATACATATGGAGCTTGTACCTCAGATTGTCCTGCAGACTACTAAATATTTCAACTTCAAAAATAACTGCTTACATACAACATACAGTTAAAGTACACTTTAGATTAAGGTCAAATGATAATATCTGTAAAACTTGGTTGATATTTCTTAATATTTACATTTTACTATTCAAAGTGTATTTGAATCCTATCTCTAAGATGACTGGAAAAAGGCCCCCTAAAAGTCCCCAGTTCCCTAGGACTACATGGATCCTTTTATACAATGACTATCCAGGAAAGGAATGAGTTCTAGAACCACATACAAATAGAAGGGCTAATAATGAAGATTTGAAATGTTTCTATTCCTAATATTAAAAAAAAAAAAATAAAAAAATCCACAAACAAAACAACAATCGTTGGGGGCTGCAAATAAGATATTTTAGAAAACTGCCAAAGCTTTGTGCAGCTGCAGTGGCAGGTGGGATATTATGTTGTATGATGGCAAAATAGTCAATTTAATGCTTAATACTATTGTTTTCTCATAAGTGGTAATTTAGCAGCAATTAATGTTATGTCAGGAAAAGATTTATCTGAAACATTTGTTAGAGACTGGTAAAAACATTTTCCTGGAGCCTGTAAAAAACCCAAGCAACTACCTATTTCCTGAAGGACTGATCAGGATGGATAATCACTCGCATCACATGTTTTTCCTTCACATTCTCTTGGCAAACACCAAGCAGTTTTGGGAGCCATTGCAAGATATACATGAAAAATTTATTTAAAATACATCTAAGTAATAACCTAGCATTTTTTACAAACCTATCCATTTAACAAGGTTAGTTTACTGACATTTTCTCTAGTTGGGGCTTTAGTCTTTGAGTGTAGAAAAGCCTTCAAGTAAAAATATGTCATTTTAAAGATGTTTTTCAATGATACTTCATAACAGTATGTACTCTTTTCATATTCACAAATCTTTCCATACACAAGGTACATTAAATAACTAAATTAGTATCGTAGAATTAAATCAAACCATTGATTTATGTTACTTTACTTCTCAGATTCTATTTTATTTTCTATTTCAAATATACAGTATATCAAACCACCAATACAACAAAAACAAGCAAAACAAAATTTAAATTAAAAAAAAAACAAAAACAAACCAAAAACAAAAAACAAACCCAAACTCAGGTATGATACATTTCTGGACACAGAGGTACTTTATTTTCTGCATTATCTGGGTAAATGAGTTATGAACTAATTCCATCATTCCAGCAGGCATCATGGAAGAAATTAAAGTTACTAGATGCTATCATATGGTTTCACTTTTGTAAAGCTGAGGTTTGTAATTGCTAATGCAAGGATCATCTGAATGTATTTTCTTATTTTAATGAAGAATTCTTTAGGAGTTTAAGGCAAATACAAATTATGTGGAAAACCTGCGGTAGTCAACTGTGTCACTGTTTTCTTGTATAAATGCAAAATTAACAAAAAATCAAAGCTGAAGTTTAGAATCTTTTAATGTGATTCTTAGATCACCTGGAGGTGGTTTCTTCTTACTACAAGAGCTATTTTGCTTACAGAAATAGACAAATACTCTCCTCTTCAAAAGAAGAGCCAAACAACAAAGCCAAAAATTACACCATTGTAATAATTAGTAAAACTTATCATATTTAGATGCTAACTATTAAAGGAGGAGCTCTCATCTAGCAAGGTTAGTTAAAATACAGACATGGTTTCAGGTATGCTCTCCAAGAAACCATCGTTTGATATTCAGACACCAGTGAAGAAAAGTAAGGAAAAATGCAGCAGCCACAGCCATTGTCACAACAATGGTATCTTGAATTGGTATTCTGAAAGGAAGCACTACTGACACAGTGTTACATGAACTATCATAGTTACAAGCCAAGGGAGTAAATTAAAAACAGTATGATAGCTGTCTTCACATTTTTACAAGCCAAGCTACATGATACTCGAGATTGGGTTCTGTTTTAGCAACATGTTTTTACAAGCCTGCTGCTGTGAGTAAACTGAGTAGTCCTTGTGCCTTTGCTGCTCAGGGGGGCAGCACAAGCTCCATGCCCAGCCTCATCTCTGAAGTTTTCCAATTACAATAGGAGTCCATGGAATTTACCCATAGGATAAAGTCTTCTCACAGAAGGATTCAAAGCACAGCTTTTTAGTGATCTTAGATCTATTTTCTCTCATCATGTCTGGGCTTCCTGAGAACTAGAATGGTTCTCTTTCCTCATGTAAAATGATGAAATACAGCTACCATATCTAAATGTATCTGTGCATGAAAAATGGGATCTAATGATATATTCTAAGACAAGGAAGCTTCTGAAGTAGACCCGGGCAGCATTAATGCAGTATAAATATAGCACATATACATTACAGAGAAATGCTGGTCTAAAAGTGTCATGCTCTTCACAGCACTTTATAAATTGTATAACAGTAAAAGAATAATTGTTCTTTCTTTGACAATCTGAGAAAAAAAGATAATTACACAAATAACTGATCTATATTAATTCAGTAGATAGACAATATGCCTTGACTGCATTTTTGCAATAACGCACTACAGCTTTTTCTCTGTTTCTCATAATTAATGTATTCCATCTGTGATCAGTTACTTGGGAAATAAAATTATAACCCAAATTCCTTCCTACTTACTTCCTTGTAAACAGGAAGGAAACTTTTATAGAAAACTAATTTTGTCAGGGAAACTGCTAAGGAAGACAAGTACATTTTGCTACAAAAGATGAAAAGACAATAAAAACGGACGTTAAAATCTCCTCGTCATTCTCTAAGACTTAAACTGGCCTCATGTGCAACTTACTCATGGATGAAGGCTTTGGAGTTTTTGCTATGATTAAGAACATTATGTTTTCCAAAATATTTACTTCCTGCTATCATACAAAATACAAACTGTTACCTGAAAATTGTAGTAACAAGTTGCATCACATTATAAAGAAAGCGAAAAGCTAAAAAATTTCATTTTAATTAAAATCCTTGAAATCAATCAATCAAACATAAAAGAACTCCGACAAGAAAAGAATTCTACAAATTCCTTGTGCATTTGTGCCATCTACTGGGGATTGTAGAAAAAAAATTAGGCAATAGCACCTCCAGTTTGCTGGCAGAATTCTGGCAGAAATCTGTCTCTATATACTCATTCATAAATTAAACTGATGCCTAATTAAACACTTAGCATACTAGTTCTCAGAAACTGCTATATTCACAAGTGTTGCTTCTCTTTTGCTTCAAAACTTTAAAGAAAATAAAGAAAATACATCAAGGCTGCCTTGAACAACTTCTCCATTCCATCTGGGTCATAGTATTCCAAAGATTTTTGCTGAAATTAGTAAACGGAAGAATTTTTATTTGGTGTATGCAAAGAATCCCCCTATCTTCAGAGCACGTACTAAAATTTAAGATGCTGAGTGTCTCTTTTTTCTGAACATAATAAATGACTGAAAATTTATTTTTCAGTTTTCTGTCTGGGGAAACGCCTTCTAGTTGAAGATGTGCTTGTATGTTTCCTCAAAATATTTAACATACTCAAAATGTAGGAGTCAAAAACTTTAATTTGAAAAAAAATCCCATATATTTTAAAGTTTGGTCTTACAAATGGTAAATTAAAGTTAACGCTTATCAGAGAGATTTAGAAGACTATAATCAAAGAGTAAAACATACGTGTTACGGGTCACATAACTGGGCATGTTTCCACTGACTTCATTCAGCCTTGAAAACTACTTCTACTAAAGAACTTTTAATTGCTTACAAAGAAAAAAAACCCCCCTCTTTCTTCTTAGAATTGTTTTTTTGCAAGATTACAACAATTGACAAGGAGTCACAAGGAATACTCTGAACAGAGAAAAGTGCTGCAAATTTGATCTGCCTGCACATTCAAAGGAGCACAGCAAAATCATGTGCAAGCTAACAGTTTTATCCCTTTATGGAAATCTTAAATTAATTGTATCTACAGCAAGTTTAGCATAAGGCACCTTGTTAGCACTAGAAGCAACTGACCAGGCGCTGCCCAAACAAAGCCCCTGTACTCTTTGTCATCATAGTCCACATATGGCACTGACTGGGTTGTGAATCAACAGGGTTGCTCCTTCCTCTGCAAGCACATTCATGAGAATGCAGAGGACCTTGGTGCTCTTGGTGAGGAAATCAAGTACACACCTCAAAGCGATTTCATTTCAGGGGAAAAATAACCCTTGATTTGAGTTGTATGTTAGAGGAACTACTACAGCAGGAATGACCTGGGCCAGTAGAGGATGAGTCTCACAAGAAAAACTGGGCACATGCAGCTATGATCCAGCCTGAGTCATCTTTGGTACCCAACAACTCTACACAGTATCTGCCTTCTCCTGTCTTGAACACCACAGTCAAGCAAGACTGGAAACAGGAGGCCAAAATTCACCTACAGAAAAATATGTAAGTTAAAGACTCCCATGAAAGAATGCTGAACATTTTATAATTATGTTGTGTGTAACAATAACATAGCTCATTATTCCAAAATAATTCCAAACTCCTTGACTTTCATGTCAAACCAATAGACAGAAGTTTCACACTGCACATACATGTAGAACTTTATGTTCTTCTGCCATAGTCCAATCATAAGATTCTCTCCTAATATCACAGAAACAGAAGTATCTGAAATATTTTTGTAATTAAGAATATCAATGTAAATTTAAACTACCACTCTGGGAACTTTTGTCCATGTCTTAACCAAAAGTAGACTGTCTTCAAAAGATTGAATCCATACCTCTCTCTCTTATTTAAAAACCAAAAACCAATCAAAAGAACAAAACAAAAAAAAACCACTCCAGATTAAAAAAACCAAAAAAGAATCCCACAATAAAACAACAAAACCCTTAGACATGTTTATAAAAGTAATTCCTTGTTAAAAACTGAAGCACATTGTGCAAACTTATTTGTTGCCAAAATATGGGGCTATATTTAAATTGTGCAGTGCTTAAGTAAAGCCACGATCCTACAATATTTTAGCATTCTTCTAAACTAAAAAACCCATCATTAATATGGGGTAAATTAAAAGCTGTGATGATAAAGAATTTATTGTTTAAAATTTAAAAATTACTAATTTTTTATCAAATTACCCTGGCTGAATTCCCTGAGTGATATATACTCCCTGAATATATACCACATATCAACAGTCGGAGGATCACAGACTGTGGCTTGTATTTCATGCTTCTGTACACTCTCCTGTTAGAGCAGTGTAAAATATTAAGGTTTAAAAGTCTTGGAATATCTTTACTTTCCTGAAGCGGATTTTGCACTGTAAATAGAGATTGAAAATTTGGACAGAGTAGGAGACATTAACTCATCTCAGAATTTAGGAGCACAAAGGTTTTAATTTTCTGTTCTGCAACATCTTGCTGTTCACAATGTAACAAAGCTGCCATGATTTCAATTGCTGAAACTCCTTTAGATCCATATTATTGTGCTGGTTCAGTTCCTCTCCTGATAATATTTATAAGCAATTCTTTATGTAATTTGATTAGAATCATCCTGTAGGGCGGAATTTCCATGGTAGTAACACACAGTTAATTTTCCAGTTACTGTTCATACATGCATGGATTAAAAAATAATTACTTGCATGGTAAGTACTTTACCTAGGGAGGGAATATAGTTTCAAAAACTTGAAAATCCACATTCTGACATGATTTAAGATCTTAATCAGCTCTATATAGCATAACATTCATGTCCTCACTTATGTGCGCACCTATGTACTCAATTTATTACAGCCAGCTAACCATTCAGAGAGTAGAAACATAAAAAAATAATACAATAAAATAATAAAATTTGGCACAAATGCAATCTTCAATTACACATTTTTCTCATGCAACCACATGCCTGAATGGATTTCCAAGTTCTTATCTTCTCTGCATTCATTTCTGCTCTCTATATCTAAATATCTCTAACGTTACAACCTGCAGCAGCAGAACTTTAAAACTTATTTAATACAATCACATTTCACTAGAGTTTTTGGTGAGCCTTCAGGAATTGCAGCTGAGCTAAGTATTAAGAAACTGCATCTGAATCTTTCTGTACTTAACCTCTCAAGAACATAAACAACAAAAACGAAACCAAAAAACATCTATATTTATAAAAACTAATTGCATCTCAGTTCAGGCACTTCGCTTTCTTGTCATAACTTATATTAACATCTAAAAGCACGGTATACATATTCCTATCTTGGATGTTTGACCTTACAGGAAGTGTTAATTTTAAGAAGCACTTAGGATGTGAGCATGGGGATAGGATACCTCTTTGCAAGAAAACTCGACTTCAGTCAACAGTTTGAGTGTGGTATCCTGTGTCTTTGTCAAAGACAGCTGGGTCAGTCTATTTTGACATCTCAGCTTTGCTTTGCTTGTATTGCAAAGGCAGTAGCAAAGTCAGAGTGTCCATGTGGATAGCAGCACTTATGGTACATGACCACTGGTCAGATAGTTTTTCTCTGTGAGCATTCAGAAAGCACTATGGTAGTCACGTTGCCACCACCAAAGACTTTCACTGCTGGGGCCAAAGCCCCTCACAGCTGCTGGGTCTGATGAGCAACAAGAGCCCATTCTGCTCCCTACACACCCCACTCTCACACAGTTAGACCAGGTTTCCAGATCAGTTTGACCTTAGATTTTCCTTAGCAGAATCTGAGCTATCTCTTTCCATAAAGCCACTTATTTATGATGCAGTAACACAGAAGCAGCCTGAGCCTGAGCCCTCTGAGGAGGGACCCCTGGCAAAGGAACCCCTGGGCTTTTGTACCCTTACAGTCTAAGTGTGCCATAGTCTGGGCTCTTCCAGATGAGTCCTCGACTTCTCTCGTGTTTCTGAGTGTCTGCTCTCCTGGCTGGTGGGGCCAGTCTACATGCCCTTTGTTGACCAAAGGGTTGGCACTTCCCAGCATCTTGTCTCAGGCCCCCACCCAGAACTCAATCTGCATCTCCTCAACCACCACACTAATGAGCTTTGCTTAGAGCAGTGCTCCTAGACAACAAGGAGGATGACTCCATACAGCCCAGTTGTACTGATGCTAAAAAGCAGTATTGCAACTGGAAAGAAAGCACCAGGGAAGCTGGAAATGCCCTGCACAACTCTATGGTCACTGCCTTCCAACACTGCCTTCCACCCAAGCTAACTAGCAAACGGAACAGCAGGAGTTGTCTTGAAGACCACGTGTTCAATGTCAGAACACTATCTACATTATCTACAGAACATTATCTACATACATCTCAGGTTGAGCTCTGAACAACTGGTAAACTTGTCTTCCCCTTTTCAACAGGCAGGTGGAATATATGGCAAATCAGAAACAAATAAGTTTCAATGAAGAAAGACTAGAAAATCTTTCCAGT
Source organism: Thryothorus ludovicianus (assembly GCA_013397245.1). Classification (NCBI taxonomy): domain Eukaryota; kingdom Metazoa; phylum Chordata; class Aves; order Passeriformes; family Certhiidae; genus Thryothorus; species Thryothorus ludovicianus. The sequence goes on along the minus strand of VZTB01011849.1, from coordinate 125,207 downwards.
TATCATACTCTGTTCTGAAGGAAAGGATTGAACTCTCATCATGGCCTAAAATTGTAACCTTATTTTCATACGATATACCAGTTTTTAAAATGAAAATACTGTTAAAATATTGTAATTTTCTTCCTTGACTATTTGTATTCCTTGTAACATGGTTTCAGCAAGTTATGACACAGATACTCTGCAGTGACAAGATAACGACAGGCCATAAAACATCACAAGTTTGTACATGTATTTTCAGACAACTGTCAGACACTTGCCAATGCCTGCCAGCAGGCATAACCTGTTCCCAAGTTCTCTTAACATACGTATATATAAATGGAGGATGTACTTACATCAGTAAAGCTAGTTGTGCTGAACAAGGTATATACAGTGCCCTATGAAGCCAAAGCATTTACTATCTTTGTTTCAGACAAAAAAAACCAAAATCAAAGGTGATATGTCTTAAAAACATTTATAAAAATATTAACCTGAACTATTTTTCCAGTAACAGTATTGTCTGATTTTTTTTTCATCTCATCCAGAAGGATATTAACATGTCATGTAATTCCACACTTCCAACACAAATTAGCTAGACAGGGAAAGCCATGCCAAATCACATTACTGTTTATTACTGTAAACAATGTTACCTTTAACTTATGGGTGTGATGATGAACAAGTTTTTCTTTTTTTTTTTTGTTTCTTTTACATCTTCTAATGCACACTCAATTTATTTTTTTTTCAAGATTCCTGAGCACAAGAATTGTGCTTGTGCACTAGGTTAAGAGGACATGCTGGATGGGTGGAGAGATGGCCTGGAGAGCAAATGAGGATGCTCAGTTAAAGAAAGCTTCCTGTAGTGCAAGATATGATGGGCAGAAACAGCAACAGAGCACAGAAGGAACTTGCAGACAGGGTGCATGCTGAGAAACTCCTGAGGAGATATTGAGAGCATATGTACTGCCAAGTTTTCAGAGGAGGCAGACAAAGTTAGAATAACTTTGGATGTAGAGGTGTATGTGTGAAGAACTGGAAATCACTTGGAGAGCAAGGCTATGAAAAAAAAAAGAAAACAACAAACTGTTCTAGAAGAGTAGAATAAGCAGGGAGACAGTGTTAAAAGCTGAATTTTAATCTCTTTGCCAAAAATGCTCCTTTTTCTCGTTGATGTTTTATTAAACCTCATTTGGAAGCTTTTCAGTATTTTCAGTCCATTTATTTTAAAGAAAAGGTGCCAGCAGATATACTTCAAGATTCTCTCAGATTCAAGCCTTGTCAAAAATACATATAGTAGCAATTAACATTTGATAAAAGTCCTGCCCACAGAAATGTGAACTTTGAATTGTATCCTACTATACCATGGTCCAATCCAACTCCATGGATAATGATACCAATGCATGTATCATTATCAATCGCAAGGTAAATTCACCTGATCTGCCTCAGTGTGAAAACAGACATTTAAAGTTGACATAAAATCACTTATAAAATAAACATATATAAGAGTAGAAATCAATGTTAAAAAAAAAAGGAAAATACTTAGGGATATTTTAAAAGGCATTTTGATTTCAATATTTTGATTTTGTTGCAGTCCTAAAGTTAAATAAAAAAAACAAAGCCAACAAAAAACCCCACAGCAACAACAACAAAAAACCACCAACAACAACAACAAAAAGCACCCCAATATATAATGTAGAAAGTTAATAATTTCCAAGCATGAAGCTCTTTAACGCACTAATTCTATAAAAAGGACAGCAGTAGTTTAAGTTTCCAGAGATACCACAATGAGGAAATTCCAACCTAGGAATGCAATACAGCCTGATTACTAGGAGACTAGTATAGATTTTAATAAAGGGGAAGAATAAAGACTTTCTTCTCAGATTGTCTTTTTAATTCTGTAACACAGAACATGTTTTCAAACTTTTCTCCTCAACTACAGACATCAGAAGAATGCTCTTCTTTTAAGGAAACCCAAGATTCATTTTTTCCTTTATATCAGAACCTTAGGTTTTAGAAAAACAGTTACAACTACAGCAAATCTCACAATTAAAATCATCAGGTGTGATGACCTTTGCACTACCCATGACCCAAAGAAGCTTTTTTTAAGAAAAAGCGTTTAAAACAGCTTTCCATGTCCTACTTTTCAGTTTTCAGAAGACTACCACCCATAGGTCTAAAGAGTAGAATTTTACTCTGAACAATAAACATGGGTCGGGAAGGATTCAGAGAAAATTGTATCTTTCTCTGAATCTCCTTTTCAAATTTTTTATAACTCCAGTATGTAGTCTCACTAAAACTGCGTTAGAGACTCAGAATGAGCTGGTTCAAGGAAAAAGTCCATAACAGAAATTCCAAAATTTCGAAAGCTCTCTTCAAACTCCTAATTAAGATTCTGTGCAATGATTTAAGAATTTCTTTCCCTCTTCTACTTCTAAAAAAATATATGAAGTTAGTAAGTCACAAATAAGAGCTAACCTTTACTCTAAATAAAAATCTTGGTTCTGTAAGGTTAACTCCAAATAATTAGCTTCAAATAACATACTCTCTGTTGACAGAAACAAGTGCTTAATAAAAGTCTGAGCCTTTAAGACAGAAATATACACAAACTTCCAAGTGGCACTGGCATTATCATCTCACGGTACCTCCAAACTTCCTTCAATTCTCCTCCATTCTCATGGATGCTTAGACTCAGAAGTTTTTTACAAGGATCGTTCAGAAACCTTTCAGGAGATTCAAATATGATCCCTCTGTTACAAAACAACCCCACACTGACCCTCAAACTGAGGAACCTGTGGCTGTCACCCCCAGCATCCAACATTTCCCAGCCATGGACAATGTCCTGCAGCACCGTTCTGTTACAGGAAGCCAAAGGAGCCATGGGAACACTGGACACTGACAAACAGGAGTAGGGGCTAGCATGTTCCTGTGTAATCATTTTATAAGGCAGCATTAAAAATAAGGCTGTCATACATTATTTTGGACTACAATTATTATTATTATTATTGCAAATAGATTAATAATAACTGGATTTCACATGTAGATTTTATTTCTACTGCAAATAAGCCAGTACAGCTTGGTGGTGCATTCTCTTTTGCACAAAGTGTTTTGAATTCAAGGGTGAGGCACCCCCACAACACTTTCACTGTTCTGAACAAAAAGGAAAGAGCTGTGAGCACTTAAACATCAATTCCACTATTGCACTTTCAAGGATCAAAATGGAAGAATTGTGAAAGGATCTTTCAGCTCTTATATTTTGATGTTCATTCTTTTTACACTAGTACCTACTCAGGTCCTTAATAACCGTCTTTCTTCAAGTTTTGTTAATATAATCTATAGCTCTTAAAATCAGGCACTGAGAATTAATAAATAAGAATAATCCGCACATTGACAGAATTTACCACATTTTCCTTTCCATTATTGTGAATTATCAATATCACTAAAATTTCCTTTTTTTCTTTTTCTTTTCCTTTTTAAGTGATAAACACCTTGAATGTGGAAGACTGAAATTATCTTTCTTTTCAGAGGGCATGCTGGGTAGTCTATCATTGATGAGGACAGCTAATATTGAGTTAGAGAAATTATTATCTTCAGGTCTAAAGAGAATCCCACTGTTAAATGCTCTAATAATGTTTCTGGGATCATAGCTACAATATTTAACTTCATAATAAGTTTTGCATTGTTAAAGGAGAAGCCAGGAGATCGCCTGAGCAATCTCACACTGTGCAAAGAGTCTCACATCATGGTTTACTGGTTGCCTCATGAACTCAGTAACACTGATTTTCTACCAGCTACAGTATAATAAATGTGGTACTAAATTAGTAATATATGGTTCTGCCATTCATATTCCTCAAATACAACATAATTCCTTTGCATTTAGTGGTAAATTACATCACAGACTGATTAAAATATAAAAACAAGAAAAAATAGTTAAAACATAAACCAATACCAGGAACAGTGGGGAAAGATCACATTTACTTAAAAACATCAAATGAAATAGATCCTACACAAGTGATAGGAGATAATCATTACTTGAAAGGATTAGCTGTAGGTTATGTGAAAGAATGAAATATTCTTATTTAATTTTTCAATGTTTTCTACCTGTATGACAGTGACAATTCTCATATTCCAGAAAAGCAAAGTACTCCTGAAGAACAGCCTGGGGTTATGACATAGAAAGAGCAACCATGCCTGGATTGCATTGGTGGCATTATTCTGTGACTAAGTTAAGGAGCTCAAGTCTTTAGTAATAGTGTCACATTATCTGCCAGTTACTGACTGACACAAAATCTGCAGAGTACTCACAAGTATTTTTTCAGAAATTCTCAATTCGATCTGATGTTGAATGAAGAAATGGTAGGAATGATGACTCACAAATTTCTAGATTCCCTATTTTTCTTCGTTTTACTGAAAAAGTACTATGAGCTTCCTGAAGACCTAGCCTATTTTATAGTAACTCCACTTGAATTTATCAAAATCAAGTGAGTGAAGTCAGATTTTTTTTTTCCCCTCCCACGCAAAACTAAAATTACAGAAATATCTGAAACATCACCGTTGCTCGTCATCACTAACATTAATCAATTTTCAGTTATTTTTGAGAAATTCATAATTGTTGACAACAAGGATGATGACCTGCAGAGGAAATTTAAATTCATGCTTGCCTGCAAACAAGAAAAGGGATCAGCCTCTTATACATTCTGAAAAAACTGCCAATCACATATTTTCCTGATTCTTTATATCTAAAAAGTAGATCTTCTACCCCACGTTGCAGCAAATCAGATTTCCTGCACGTGTTCAAATACAGAAATTAAGTATAAGCATCTTTATAGAAAGATGTTTAATATTACAATCACTCAGTAAGAAAAAAATTAAAAGAAAAAAAAAATTGCCTCTTTCAAAGTTAGACTAACTGTCTCTGAGTCTGAGCACAAGCTACTCCAGCAAGCTGGACTGAAAAATAGGTTAAATTCAGGATCAGGAACAAAAGAGAACAAATGTAATATTGAGGCATGCCTGCAGGTAACTGGGTCCTGAAGAAAGGTTAAGCTTACTGAGGAGAGTGAGAAAAATTCCCAAAGATTATGTGAGAATCTGCTGGACACAACATAGGCCATAGGAAAGAAATAACAATTACACTTGATGCTGTGAGGAAGGGTTGGGTTTCATTGAATGGGTCAAGGGAGTGGATGTGGGAGAAACAGATACATTGCACAAATAACTGGATGGGGAGCACTGAACCATTTTTGGGAGTCTTGTAAAAACAGAATTTTGGCAAATATCTTAAGGCTACAACGAGTCTGAGGTTACATTTGGAAATATCAGAAATACCGAAATGGAGAATGTCTGTAGTAACAGCAGGCCTGAATGTTAAAAGTAAATTGGAGCAGGTTATCTGTGAGGAGACAAAATGAAAGGATTAAAGTGACTTGGAAGGAGCATGCACAGCAAGAAGGACAGAAACAGGGATGAAAGCAGCTAGTTGAATGCAGGCAGGGGCAAGTCTGGTGCCTGAGCATGGCAGTCCTTCCTATCTTCTTTTTAAACTCTACTCCAAACTCACTTCCTTCAGGAGTGTGTTGTCTATTCTGTGTGTGTTCGAGCAAGCAAAATGCTTGCAAATTTCAAACAACTAGGCAGCAAGGAAATAAGACAGGAGAGACTGTAAATCTGCAACTGGATATGAGTGTGAATGTAGATCAAAGGGGAGCTACCAGAGGGAATTTTATGTTCAAGTTTGAACATGCTTAGCCAGTGGGTAAGAACAAGACTGACACATAAAATTCTGGCTTATGTGAGGGCTGTTTGTGGCTCTGGGACACCTAAACAACTGGAGGTGATGTTCTCATGTCATGTTCACATGTGTGAGGGGGTATGTACACTGGTATATGAGGGATTACAGGAAGAGAAAAAGTGGCAGCCTGGCATTTAGTAGAGATGGCAAGCCATCCTCTCTGGTTTTAAGAACTGCCATAAATTCCAAAGTCCACTCGTCTTCTTTCAACATGCATAAAGAGTGAAACAGAATTCTGAGCTGTATGCAGTATTTATCCTTTCCTGACAATTTATATTCAAGTTGCAATCTACACTGTTTAGCTTGACTTAAATACTTTTTGCATGTAGGTGTTGCATAGATGCACAACTTGCTCTGTTCAGTATTTATTATTTATCAAACAGACAATACAAATCCCACAGAGAGCAGTTACTGAGGCTTTTCATAAAGCAGTACTTGAGGTTTTTTTCTTTCAACTGATTATCCAGTTCTTGCGGTGATTGGAATAAGTTTGACTTTTATAGATTATTATAGGTTTACTTCCATTTCATTGATAGCCCATTTTCATAAATAGCAGTAACACAACTGCTGATAGGGCACACTTTGTGCACAAGCCTGCCACCTGTGGCTTGCAGGTAAAGAAATGGATGCAGAGAGCCTTGTGAATGCTTTTCACCTGTGAATGACAGCTGCTCTGAATTGTGGTAAGTGGAAAGACCGAGTTACTGATCTGGCCAACACCAACACTCCTGGGAACACCTTTGCAAGATCTCCAGCTTAGTACCTGCAAGAAATGAGTTTTATCCTGCCACAGCCCCAACTGGTGATACATACGGCAAAGGGAACTCACATTACCTTTCATGGGCTTGATGCAGGCATTTCAGTCATTAAACTAATGACTCACACTAGAATCTACTATAATTTTGGCAGCTTTAAACCAAAAAAGTATCTGTTAATTTCAAATTGCACTTCCTGATTGTGGGTTGTGTCCATGATTTCCATTAGAATAAAGCTGATGTTTCAACAGTCTGGTAATGAATTGTTTTGTTCAGAGTGACACTGAGCTTTCATGGCTCTTTTGTTTTCTGAGAAATTGAATTTCAAGTTCATTTAGAATTGTTGCCCCATAAGATTTCTGATCATCACAATTATGTCTTCAAAATCTATACACAGGCTTTTATGTTTCTGCTCATTTGCTTAAGTAACATGGCATCAGAAACATCAATAGGGAAATTAAGTTCTTCCTCCTCCCCCAAGAACAGAAAAAGATGCAACATACAATTTTTAATTTAAAATTTGGACTGCTTTTTAACAACTGCTATTTTTACACTTGACCAATAACAACAACTAAAAAATTGGTCATGCATTTCAAGTGCAGAACATGCATTTATTAGAGAATAATGGAAATAGTCATTTAAGTTCTGAATTATTGAACAATATTCATGCACAATTTCTGTGTATATATACATATGCTATATACTTATGGCGACTTGGGAAATTCACTGGTTATGTAGTGGGTGAACAAAAAATCAGATTTAAATCTATCTCTGAATCTACCTCTGAAATTTACTGGACACAAGTAGAAAATGAAAAGATCTGTGGTAAAAGAATAGAAAAATTAGCAAAGAGTTATTTAATATTTTTAAACATTTGCAATGCATATGAACTTACAACACTATTCATCAATATGCTTCATCTCACATATCCATATTCATCCAACTTGTTTTAGAAAAGAACAAACAAAACCACAGACATGTCTATGAATGTTTGAATCAACCTCATCTTTGTACTATAAGTCTCACTGGCAGCAACCACATAAATAATAATTAGAGTAGTATTCTGTAAGCTCAACCTTCCTCTTCCTCTCTAGAAAAGAGCACTATACGACACAGGAAAAAAGTGACAGATTACTGTATTACACAGATTAGGTAGCAGATTGAAAGGTAATTAAGAGTATTTCTCCAATTTCTACTTAGAATTTCCACTAGTTTTTTCTATTATTTTTGCAGTTTTGCATGAAGGAACCCTATTAATCTTACTTGTCTTATGCACCTAAAACCCCGAATAAGCCAATATATCAAATGAAAATCAAATGCACAGGTATTACAACTTTTATATATACATCCAGTCCAAATAATGGAACCAGAAGAGGTCAACATTTCAATCTTGTATTTCATTAAAGTACAAACATTCATTCAGCCCTGCTGACACTTGTATACTAAACTGATGAAATCCGAAAAATTAACTTTCACAAAGCTCCCACTAAAATACCCAAAGCACCCCAACAAAATAGCAACATAAAGAACCCAGCACCACCAAAAAACCACAAAGCACTGCAACTTTTGTTTACCAATGTCCTTCTTTTTCACAGAACAGGCTATAATGAAATAGCCTAAGTGTGGTCATTTGATCCTGCCTGGATGCTCAGTCACCACCAAAGGTGCTCTATCACTCACCTCTGCAACTGGATAGAGGAAAGCAATTATAATGAAAGATGAATGAGGACAGGGAGAGCTCACTCATTGATTACTGTCAGAGGCAAAGTAGACTTGACTTGAGGATATTAACTGAATTTATAACCAATTAAAATCAGAGCAGGATAATGAGAATTAAAATGAATTTTAAGACCACCATCCCTCTCCTCCTTCCTTCAGGGTCTCTACCTTCTGACCTGAGTGGTAGAAGAAGACAGGGAGTGGGAGATATAGTCACAGGTTTTTCTGCCATTGGTCAGGGAGAGGAGTCGTTCCCCTGCTTTCAACTTGGGTTGCCTCCCATGGGAGACATTCCTGCATGAACTCCTGCATGAAGGCTTGAGTCCTTCACACAGGCAACAGTTCTCCACTAACTATTGCAAGGTGGGACTCACCACAGGGTGCAGTCCTCCAGGCACACCCTGCCGCAGTGTGAGTGCCCCCGAAGGATAATGAGCCCTACCAGGGAAAGTGTTCCAGCATGGGCTCCTCTCTCTACAGGTCTGTAGGTCCTGCCAGGACCCTGTTCCAGCACAGTCCTCCCACAGGTTCACAGCATTCACCTGCTCCAGTGTGGGTCTTTTCCACAGGCTGCAGGTGGATCTCTGCATGCACATGGATATCCATGGGATACAAGGGCACAGCTGCCTCACCACAGGCTGCAGGGGAATCTCAGGTCTGGCACCCTGAAGCACCTCCTGCCCCTCCTCTTCCACTGACCTTGGTGTCTGCAGAGTTGTTCCTTTCACATATTCTCCCTCCTCTCTGAGTGCAATTAGGTCTGCACCATAACTTTTTTTTCTTGCTTCTTAAATATGTTATCACAGAGGAGCTACTACCTGCCCTGACAGGCCCAGCCTTGGCCAGCAGTACTTCCATCTTGGATGGCTGGTATTGGACACAGGGCAATCTTCTGGCAGCTTCTCACAGAGGCTCTGTGCCTTCCTCCCCTCGCTCCCAGCTACCAAAGCCTGGCTACACAAAGCCAGTATACCTAACCATAAAAGTCTTATGTTTAGCACTAAGGAAATGTTTTGTCTTTCAGAAGTCATTAGCAATGTGGATTTCAGGTAAAATGGAACCTCTGTCTGACAGGTTTTGTAAATTCTTGTTGCTTTTTCCACTTGAGCTTCTAGTAATTAGGAGAGTCTTGAACAGTGAGCCAGGTTAAACTCTAGTAACAGGACAATTTAAGGGATGTATAACTTTGTAAAAGTAGTAGGAAAAGATGAAGCCACATGAATTCACTGGATTCTATCTTCAAAGAAGTTTGTGAGTTACACACTGAAATTAATTCATGAAGGCATTTAAGTGAACCTGACTTATGTGTCTGAATGCAGCATTAACTGACCCCAGAATATTCTACCACTCACTGCTAGACATCTTCCAGCAAGATGTCACCTTTCTCCTGATGACAGCAGACATGGAGTGTCAAGTTGGCAAAGAGAGCAATGGGCAGAGACTGCCTGGCTGATAAGCTGTGTTAATATTCCCACCTCGTTTTCATAAAATGTCACCAAGTACTGCGACAGCAATGAACTTCAAAACTCAAACTTAATTAAAGCACATTTAATACAGATGTTGCTACTGGCAACGAAGTAGCACTGTCACTGTAACCTCTTCTGTCAAGGTGACTTCTGCCAGTCTTTCAAAATATAGTATCTAATGTATAAGTAATTGAATCTACAAGTAATATTTAGATTTTGTATGTTCTATGCAATCAGACAGCAGAAGGCAACTTTTCTGCAAACAGATTTACTTTTCTTTGCAATTCTTTTTCTCTGGACATTAATTTTGTTGGGAGCAAACAGATTAAAAAAAAAATCTTTAAGGAGTTCTATTAAGCAACATTTAATATTACTGATTTTCAGTGTGATTCAGGTTATTATATTGTTATACTGCTTTTCCTTCTCCCAAGTAGTACATGTTTAAGATGTATATATGGACACTTTTTCAGACTTCCTCCAGCACCTGTTCACATTTCACTAATACTTCATAGGTCTGTTGAAACGACAGATAGAGACAGATACTTTTTTATCCTTTAGGATATTCAAATGAATAGCTGCAAATATCAGAAGCAGGGCAGATAAATTCCTTACCTATTTATCTCTTAGAGCTACAACAGGTAACGCAACACTTGTGTGTGAGACACTATCAGCAGTTACCCATCTTCTACAAACTTCTTTCCCAAAAACAACCATTTTTTTTTACATATGTATTTCCAGAAAAAAAATGTTTTTTTGATCTTAGTTTGCTTTAAATGGGGCAGATACCTGATGTATGGAGGTCAAGATTCGACATAAAATCTCTGTACACAATTAGAGCTTCTTGATCTCTCTATATGGAACAGTAGAGCAAAAAATAATGTATATTTAAGCCTCCTCAAAAATTTGTGGACATTTCAGTAAGCAGGGTCCTCTGCCCATTAGCATAGCTTCTTTTACTACAAGCATGTGCCTCTCTTCCTGTTACCCTTCCTCCCACAGTGTTCTTATTTTTCTCTGTGCCATCGAAACCCTTTCATTTTCCTCCCTCGTGCTCCTTGTTTCCATTTTTGGCTGGACAGCTGAGACAGAAATCATATCCATGTCAAATCTCCAGCAGGTACTTTGTGTCTGCCTTGGCACACAGCCAGGGGCTGGGCCACCTGGCTGCCCTCCCTCCAGTGCTGCACTCTGCCAGCCTTTCCTCAGCATGGACAGAGGTACAGACTCCTCTCCTACCATAAAATTCACCAGAACTCCTTCACTGTCTCCAGGCTTCTACTGCCTGACAAATTTAAGCTGAACTGAACAATAGATTAAAAACTATCACAGATAACTGACAGACACAGACACTGTGACTCCATTAGAAAACCAGTAAATCATTAAAAGTATGCTGAATTTCCCGATGTGTACACCCACAGAATTCTCTTAAATTAGATTTCCACTAGTTAGAGAAATGAAGGCATTGATTATTTATTTGGTTTTCTTTTGTCATCTTGTACTTTTTAATATCCACATCCCATAAAGGTCATTCATTTCTGACAGGATTTTTCTTCCAGTGTATATGCATCACTGATTATAGTCTGGCTCATATACAATCAGAGTTCCATTACTTCACACTGTAATTAAGGTTATGTGAATCAATTACTAAATTAATTCCAGGGTTATAAAGCTATCATTAAATTCAGAGAATGATTCAGGGAATTAACAGGTACCACATAGGTAATGCCTCAAAAAAATTGCCTTGAATGTTTTTCTCCCAACAGCAAGACTGCCTCCTGAAGTTTCTTAAAAGTGTAAGAAATTTAGTAGTGTCAGAAATAACGGTCCTGCTCTGGCTTCAGGGTTCAGACAAGCAACCACAAAAAAAGATGTGAATTGTTTTTATGCTGCTTTAGTCCATGTACTGCATTCCAGCTGCTGTTTCCTTGTATTCTAACACAACAGAATTATAGCTCATTTCCTTTGCTGACAATGAATCTTTAGAATAGCTAAATCAGCATATTTAAATATGTACCAAAAATATAGAAGCACTGGTTCATTACACAAAGTTTCTTTTGAAATTTCCCATTCCCTTTTTTAGACTGTAATTTTTTACAGAGTGAACAGATTTACTAGTAGAAAACAACTTCAAGATGCAGTCACCAAAAACAGTATACAAACCATTCAATAATAAATCTAGTTTGCACTTTTTTTTAATTTGAAAAAATAATTTAAAGACAATACTGAAATGCAGACAAAGGAAAAAGGAATACAAATCTTTGAAATAATAGAATAAACGAATTACACATGGAATATTCTCCACTTGATGATAAACTATGCTAACATTTTTAGTTTTTCCTGTTTAGAAGTCTGTCAAGTACTTCTCTAACTATACTATGATTGATGTAGGGATGACCCAACTGTCTCAAGAAAACTTCAGATTTTAACATTGATCTCCCCAGACTGCATTCATTTTATTTATAAGGATAAATTACTATATTGTAAGAGTTGCTTGCCACACAATTAGTAAAACATCTCCAAACTGCCTCTTCCATAATACAATTTTAAGCCTTTTCTTTAAATACCAACTTTTTTCCTGCAGTCTTTAGTCTGCCTTTAAAGCCAATTACAGTAATCTAAAGATAAATAATTTTTATCTTTTTTTGTTTGCCTTTTTTTTATCTTGGAGAAGCAATCACTGAACCACATATTGCCGAGAGTTTTCAATAGCATACCATCTAACATTTCTTGAATGAGATTAAACAACATGCAACATTTTCATTTTGGGGGTGAGATCTTCATGAGTGGGGTCTCTCTATGTAGATTCAGCTCTTTAGTTAGTATTGTACATTCAATTTGTGATTACTTGAACTACTACTGATTACTTAGACTAAAAGGTTGCATGCATAGGAAATTTCAGCAACAATGCATAACATCTTCAGAAATTTAATGCCATTTAGTAATTTCAATTAGCTGTTTGTTTTTTCAGCATCTAAATTGATATCATAAAATCTTACCTCTCATAATGAACTGGCTTATAAGTAGAGTGAATAATTAATTGTAGGAGGAGATAGCAAAATAAAAGTAATGGATAGTCATCACTTTGGCTTGGGCTAAGACAGACAGCACAAGCTACAAGAAACACAGAAGTCAGGAAGTATCATGACACCTAATCATTAATTCTTTGCTAGTTTTTTGTCTAACCACGAGACACAGACAAATAATATCCTCTGAAGAAATGTCTGGTACTAACAAAAGCTGTTCACGTACTACATGAGAGGCGGCATCACTTGAGAACATTTTTTCCTTTTCAGTCTTCTCCCCTTAGACTCTGGTCTTGCTATGTGCTCCAAAGTAACAGATCAAAGCACCTAAGGGGAGCTGCTGAAATGTGCAACACACAAATATCCCAAAGCAGAATCTTCTAGTTTAGGTCTGACAGCAGCTGGTAAAGTTGGCAAAATTGTGTAAATACAATTTCAAAAGAAATAGTTAAAAGTTAAGACACTACAACTTTGAAAGAATTACTGACACTTCTATGTCTATGCAGTGCCTGGTAGCAGAAATTTCTCCGGCTGTTTTGGCACAAGGTACTAGAAGGAAAGACAGTAAAAAGATCGCTCCCTCTGGTTTAACAAGAGTATCATGATGGTTTAACTCACAATCAGGGGTTCACTCAGTTTGCATCTGAAGCAAGAAGTCCAACCAGCTGACACAGCTGCATCTGAGCCTTTGCTACATGATAAGTTAAGGTCAGTAGGGCTGACTTGAGCTGGCTTGCAACAGCTCGGCTTTCCATCTCAGCTGACCCCAGGGGTCTTTAGTCTGGAGGAACAGAAGCATAGCCAAAGAACAAGTCTTCCTACTGAAAGGCTGGTGAGATAGTCCTTACTGCAACATACGTGACTTAAGAGGAAGCTCAGACACCTAACTAATATTAGACATGGACATTTAGGCTACCAACATTAAGTGAGAGGGGAATTCCACATAAATGGCAAATGCAAGACAAGAAATTTTCCCATAGGAAGCCTAGTCCTACATTTTCCCATGATCCAGTAGACAAGCAGCCATGTTAGTTAATAAACGAGCAATGTGAGAAGAAAAAAGCCCAGTCCAAACTAAGATAATTTTTACAGACATAGGCTCTCACTGTTATACCCAGGAACTTCATCACAGCGTGGTAACTCAGCTGCAGAAATCAGAACAATTTCCTAAATATCAGAAAGCCAACGCCACTCTCTATTAACACACAGATTTCATACCTTACAAGACCGCAGATGCATAAATTAGTAAGCAGATGGAGAGACTGCCCAAATTATTCTTTTTAAACTGCAAATACAAATTATATTCCAAATTACATAACAGAGATTTGAACAGTCTTCTATTTTTAATAATGACTAGTATGAAGTAATGACCAAGTATATAGAGAAGTCAGTTTCCTTATTTGAAACATTGTCCATAAAAATCCCTTTTTGTATTACCCAAGCAAAAAGGACACAGGACTGGTCATAATGGTACAAGAGAGACACATAGAGGAAAAGTTAACATGCACTTATGTATAGATATATATGGATATATATGTAAAGATATATATGCACGTATGTATGAATATGGATAGCGCCTTATTTGAAAGAATCATTGGTCACTTGCCTTATGACTTTAAGACAAGACCATGACCTTACATAGTCAGACAAGAGCTTTTTGCTGTGCATTTGTGTGGATGCATACAACAGGCAGCTGTTGCATTGTGCTGTTACATGTGGAGATCAGTGCTACTATACAGCTCAGCCATATGGGCTCATCCTCAGAAAAAATTGGGTTATCTGACACCAAAAACAACAACAGAGGCTGCTGAACCAATCAATATATGCAACCTGTACCACATTCTAACAGAGGGAATCCAGTCATATTAAAGTACTTGAGAAAAAAATTAGGGTGCTTGTATGCAAAGTTTGATTTAGCAGTCCTTTATTAGGTGCTCAATCCTTTCACTTATCTACATATTTTCCAGCAGAGAATATCTTCCCTTTTGCTCTGAACTTCCTTAGGCTTAAACAAATCATCTATCACAACTGGCAAAATATTTAATCCTGTGAGTATCAGCACAGATGTACTGTCTATAGTTATGAAATTGTTTGTTTCTTCAGCTTCAGGAAATAAAGTAGCTATCTACTATCAAGTCATGTGTCTGCAATGTCAGCTAGCACAGCAATACACATCTAGTATTTTAAATGCAAGAAATAAAGAGTGGGTTTAATAAATATATAATACATATAGATCTCACATTTAAAAATTTATATATCAATAAATGTGTGTGCACACTAACGAATCCAGTTAGAAAAGTCAGTTAGGAAAGTTAGATGTGCAACAAGTTGTTTTTGCATTAGTTATTCAAGCTCCAATTATTTAGCAATATTTCAAAAAGATTAAAATGTGAATACTACTACAGCAGCCCACAGAGGTGATTGAGTATTTTGACAACCAGAGTTCTGTCTCGATGTCAGTGCAAACACATCTTTCCTGTCCTTTTACCACCAAGTATAACAAGAAGAGCAGATCTGGTTACAATCAACCAAGCTGTGTGACACCCTGTTCAAATGGTATAGCTCTGGAGTACAGCCACACTATAACCCAACACTCTGAATTGCTAGATATATATTATGCACATATTTAAAAAAATTATATGCTAAAGTTATCAAGATAGAGACCAGGATTTCTTTTTGTTAATCAAAGAACTGATGAGCTAGATTCTATAAACAACTCAGAGATTTTTTGATGAAAGGTTATCTTTTGGATCATTTCTGTTGAAGCTAGCATGGAAAATATGGAAAAAGTACTTATTAGGAAAAAAAGTGTAATAAATGAAAGTTGAGAATTGTCATCCATACTAACATGCTCACAAATGTGACAGAAATTGACTTTAATATATTCTAGCTGTATTAACACACCATAGGTGCATTAGGTACCTTGCCTAATGTATGCCAAGACAGGCCTTGCATAGGCTTTAAAATATTGGATCTGTGAGCAGAAGTGATGTAATTTATAGGGTTCTTTTTGCTTTATAAGTCTGACTGAATAATACACCAGGTTCAGTGTACAAATACCAGCATTAACAGCATTAAGGAGCTTTTTCTACCCATTTAGGATATGCATATAGTTACTGTATCATAATATCTTCCAACATTCTGTAATCACCTCTCAGGTCCTTCTTGAGAACTATCAAAAAAAAAAACAAACAAAAAAAAAAAGCTTGCTTTCTGGTTTCCATACAGCAGAAAATTGCTTACTAAAGCTACTTCCTAGAATAAGGAAATAAAGGAAACTAAGATGATGCATTTAAACTGGTGTTCCCTGTCTGTTTTGAATAAAAATCCACCTTTATTCCTTAGAAGCCATCCACAAGAAAAGGCTGGTATATTTGGTAAAACAAAACAAAAACAACAGTCTGCTCTGCATAACATTAAGAAAAAAAGGGAATTGGATGGACACCAATCCCAAGATTAGGAAGACTGGCTGTTACTTCTTGCCTGATTTCTGTCAAGCCTGCAAGCACATCTATACAACTTATTTGGCAACATTTTCCTCACTAATGCATCTGAAAAATTCCATTTACTCTAAAGCAAACTTTTAAAATGGTAAGACATGGCAGAATTTGTTTGCTTCGTATTTATAACCATGCAATAAAATTTTCATTTTGAGATGTATATTTCACAACAATTTTGCAAGGTTGTCATGAAGCATGTAGGCACACACTGGATATGTCACAGAACATGATTTTTTCCTTTCAAAAAGAAATATGACATTTCATTTTACCTAGTACACATCTTGAAACAAGCATATAAATTCTTTGGCATGTTTGCATATCATAATAAAAGAGTAAAGACATTATTTTTAGTAAGGTTTTGAGCATATTCTCAGCACCTGTAGCTGGATAAACCAGGCATGATGATGCAAATTAGCAGAAGTTCTTTTCTACATATAGATTAATCTGAATTCCTAATATTATGCAGGAACAGGAATGATTTAATTCTGTCTACAAAAGGTGTAATTATTTTCTATTTGTTTGCGTTCATTCCAGTAGTCATCTGCTTGCCCCATGTTTACTGCTACTCAATTACTTCATAAACATTTTTATCTATTATTATTGTGATGATGAAGTATTACTTATTCTTACTGTTACATTTCATGAAGCAATGTTTTTGGCTCTGCATAGTTATTAGCAGTTTGACAATAATTACATACTTTAAACTGCCATCTTCATTGTTCACTAAACTCCCTTATTTCTCACGACTTTTTTGCAGGTGACAAAATTCCATGTCTTGATGTATGACCTTCATAGTTCAAAGTAATATTGCCTACATAAGCAAGTACATATGATGAAAAACTCCTCTTTAATTTTATACATCATATAAGTTTCCTACATCAGGCTTCATCTACAGCAATTAATATATAAATTAAGAGAACAAGTGACTTACAAAGCCAAAAGCATGCTAGTATCTTTTGCCAAATGATTTTTCTTTTTTTAATTCATGTGATTTTCAAAAATTTTTCTTACTTCAAAAGCTAAAGCAAGTGAGAACACTGTAGTGTCCTGAAGTCCAAAACATATGAAATAATCTAATACTAACAGTTTCTTGAGTCATATAATCCAGATATTTTTGGATTTCAGTTCATGTTCATGAAACTTATTTTTAAACTCTGCCATGTATTCATAGCAATGGATTATTTTGGTAGTTTAATATTAGAGAAAGAAAATATCTTGCCAACTCACTAGTTATTGTGTGAGTAAGCAGCACTCCAGCAAAGACAGAGGTAGTGCTGGTCAGTGCTGTAGCATGGCTCAGACTCCCGCAGGGACAGGCATCAACACTGTATGACAACTTCTCCATCATCTCAGTCAGCTGTCATGATGCCTTAAGTTTGAGCTTTCATATTTTCCAGATTCTGTACTGCATTAGTATGTAACTCTGAACTTCATATAAAGTGTAAGCAGATCCCCCCACAGTTTAGTTAGACAAAACAATCCTTTCCCAGCCCCAGAACCAAGTACACCATTGCAGCTTTGAGCCCAAAAATTATGAACACCAGAGAAGTGAGAGAAGCAATCTGGGAGGATGTAACTTCATAACCTGAAGCTGTAATTGAACAATTAATCCCAATATGTAAATTGACCAAAACTTATAAAAGTGTGAAAGTTTCTGACCTGGGGTGCATCTTGAGCACAGCCATGGCCAGTCTCTTGTACTGTCCAAGGTGTATCCTTTGAAGGCCTTTTAATAAATACCTACTTTATTTCTTTACTCTGTCTAGCCTCTGCTCTAGATCATCTTCTAAAGGCATCAGTCAGGGACAGCAGAGCAGAATTGGGCCTTAGCAAGAGCAACCAGCACCAGGCTGAATACAAAACAGACTTTGACAAGGGAACATGTCAGAAAAACATATGCAGCATAAGACCATCAGTAGAAAACTTATATAGCTGCAGACAAAGGAGGAGACTAGTTAAACAAAAATTAAGTTAGTCAAGTGATAGAAATAACATGAGTATGAGCAACTTGTACAACACTGATGTGTTTTTTTCTAATCGAAATGCTATCATTAGACATCATTCCTGGCCTTGGGAAATTTTCCAAATTAGAATTTGGCTGTATTGGAACTCATGTGAGTAGTTTTAGAGTCACATTAAACCACCTTATGTGCTTGACAAATATACTCCCTGAAGCATTCATCAGGTGTTGATTTTTTTTTTTTTTCTTTTTAATTTAATTAGAGACCATAAGGACTATGAATGGCACCCAACTGGTTAGGTTAAAAACTCACATTGAGTTGCAGAAAACATGATCCAGCACAACTGCCAGTAGGAAGAAACGAAAACATAAGCTTACCAACAAAAAAAATATTTCCAACTCTTGTTGGAAGAAATCACCCAACAAAAGAAAAAACCAACCAATAACTCTCAACACGAAAAGACCCTCTTAAAATGCAAACCCTTAAAGAGTTTCTAAAGCCTTAAAGCCTCAATAGTAGCTGAACTTTGTTCTAAAAATAATATTCCTATACCAGTTCCATAATTTTGACTTTAGTGTCCCCTTCCATCCAACTGAGCTTAAAGATTGTCACTATACTCTATGTACATTGGTGTTTTTTTTCATTACAGATCAGACTTGTTAATTACAAGCTGCATCTTTATAGAAGTTGTAAGAGTATTTCAGGATTGTTTTATATGAGCAGCAGCTAAAGAGGACAGAATAAATGCTATAAAATGAACAGTTCCTTTATATAAGACCATTATTACACAGGGAAATTTGACTATTTACTTTATGCTTTATCACAAGTTTCTCTTGTAGTTTCTCTTATATTTGCTTCTTTACAACAGATGGAGGTAGACAGATAAGCTGGACAAAACTAAGCCTGAAGTGTAAAAGCCTTGACAGAATGAGAGAAAAATGGAAGCAGATCACAGGGCTAAGATTTTACAAAGTAAAAGGCTGTACACGAACATTGAAATACAGATAAAAAAGAATACTGCCTTGTT
>VZTB01011849.1:74204-103221 GCA_013397245.1 Thryothorus ludovicianus | reverse complement strand
GATATATAAGTTGGCTGAGCTGATAAGACAAAAGCCACAAAGCAATAGACAAAATTCTTCCTTTTATTTCTGCCTTTGGCTGAGTTTATTTTATGATAACAGATGAAATGCATTACTAGTACTAATCTGAAAGGGAACAAGCAGCCTGAATAGTAACATAAAGAGCTTTCCTATTGATTTTCTCTATTATGGAAAAGGTCTTTAAATAGAAATTTGTTTTTAGCATATACTACAGAAAGTTACTGAAGAGGATTGTTTTATACTCTGTAGCAGAGCAATTTAAAAAATTGTTAGGAATAAACTACTTTTCTGTCAGATTCCTAGAGCAAAGAACTTGAATTTGATTAAATCTTAGAGGACCTTTCCACCAGCTCAAAGAAATTTGAACTGAATAACTGTTTCCAAATATGAATATAACTTCAAGAGCAGATGCATGGTATGCTTTACAGATATAATTCAACACAAATAGTTAGATACTTGCCCGAGTGACCTTTTTTTTTCTGTTGTTTTTCTTTGAAGAAAACAAAACCAAAAAACCTCCAGATGTATTTTGACAGTATTTAACACCTGTGGAAGAAATAAGTATGAAGGGCATTTTTTGGCAGTGATGAAAAAGTTTATGCAAGCCAGTATCATTTTGTCATTGGTAAGGGAGCTGTGAAAGTCAATGCTAACACTCATATAGCCAAAAGGAGCTTTTTATTTTTAGAACAATGTACAGATTAGTCAGAACACCTATGCATCAGGCAGCAAATTGATCAGAGAATTTTTTGTGCTCCAGTTAACAACTTCACGACTCTTCCTACTTTCATCTGAAATATTGGATGCAAGTGAATTCCAAAGAAACAATTTCAACCTTGCATGGCAAATTTTATATTCCCAAGAGACAAGTAGGAAGTATGTTTATATTTCAGCCTGAATTAGCAATGCCTCCTGGCCACAAGGAATGCCAGCAGCATCCTTGTCTGTGCTAACAGGAGCACAGCTAGGAGGCTGAAGGGAGGATTAGTCTCTCCTACTCGATGCTAATGAGACAATATTTAGAATACTGTGTCCGGTTTTGGACCCTCAATACAAAGCAGGTGTTGAATAACTAAGTCAAGTTCAGTGAGGGAGGGCTAAGCCAAGCTCTTGCCCTTTGGGAAGGAGCTCCTTACCCTGAGCTGGAAGATGAGTGAGACACAATGAACATGAACTGAAAAGTACAGATTGAAATTTAATGTAAGGGGAAAAGGACTTGTGGCAGAGAACAGAGAAATCACTAAGGGGATAATTAGGTAATGCAACAAGTTCTCCAAAGAGATTGTGTAGTTTCCATCATTGTAGATTTTTAAGATCTGTTCTCAGCTCTGTGTTGATCCTGCTTTGAGCAAGAAGTCAGACTAGGGGACCTCCCAAGGCCCCTTTGAACCCAATTACTGTATAATTGTAATGCAAAATTATACACACATATTTTCAGCAGAAATAGAGCCTTTGATTTTGGTGTTGTCTTGACTAATCTGAAGACTCGTAGCAGGCAGCAGTCTCCTGTTACAAATTGCCTCTGTTCAAGAACTGCAGAAAATAAAAGAAAAACTTCAGGAAAAATAGAACATGTGACTGGAATCTCAACTGACTCCCAGTGCTGCTAAAACACAAAGGGATTTTATTGATTCTTCTTTTAGTTTAACCCCTTCCTTTAAACCTACATGTATGCAGACACATATCTATTAGTGTTTGAAATTCATGAACATTATATACACCTGTACAACTAGCCAGGACCAATTTTGCAAGTGATCCAAACACACCACTACATACTATGTTTTTACTTTGGGCTTAATTTTCTTTTATGATTTTTCTCAGTTGCATGTATTCAAGTCTATTCCCACCAACAACAGGAAGAAATAATATAGCAGTATAGACACACTGTTTCTTCATTATTGAAGGAGATTAATTTGTTGAACCACCAGTCACTTTATCAGGCTGTTTACAGTACTGTCGTTAAAGCAAGTTGGTTAATTAAGTTCAAATGAAGAGGGGTGATATTCAGATGTGAAGTTCAGGCCTAGAATACCTAGTCAATTAATTTTAAAAATGAAAACAAGTCCACTTTTCACTAACAATTCAATCTTTATTTTTGATGTCTACTCCATTTTCAAATTTCAGAGTGTGCTGTGATGCTAAGATGCATGTATACACACTTCAAATTAAACGTAATTTGAGCACTCTAATAAAGCATCAATACTAATTTGGTGTTCATTTTCAGCTCCAGAGTCATGAGAAGTTGCAAACAATTTTACTGTTAGACAAAAATAGACATTCATTAGACTGGAGTTCAATAGAACAGATATAAGCTAAACTACTATACCAAGTTAACTTATGTAACTCCCTTTAGACTCCTGGAAAAAGAAGGAAAAAAAATTACTTAATTCTACATGGAATTAGCCCATTAGCAGATATAAGAATGGAATTCCTTATGCTGAGTTATAATTTCAAACCGGCATCCTTATCAATAATAAGAAAGGGACCTTCTCAGCAGGAAAACCAGGTTTGGAACCCTGGTTGTGAAGCATGAAGTTATGTGTTACAAGAGCTCTCAGATGAAAGAAACCAATCCCAGCAGGTAACTGGAGGAAAAAGTCATTGTTACGGGAAAAGTCTGTAAGAAGGACACAGAATAAGTAAAGTTGTCTAACCATGCATGGTTCATGATAAGAGAGATCATTACTATTGGACAAAAGTCATCAGCATCATATTGTTTTATTTTACAGCACAGGATTTTTCTGCAGTAAAAAGGATCAATGCCAGACTTATCTAAGTCTACCAATATAAGAAACACCAAATTTGATTTCTTCCATGTTTTGTTACATGTTTTGAAATCGAGAAAAAAAAAAATACCTTATTCTCATTTATCAATGCACTTCCCAAAAACTAGGTTTTACTGAGAATTTTACATATTAGGCAAAAGTCCTATGCCAAGAAGGCAGCTGACAGTGAGTCTGCCTAAGGCTACAGCTACTAACTCATCCTGATATTTACTAGACAGTGATGTTATAAAACAACAGCAGTGAAACACCAAAACAAATTTGTAAGCAGCACTGATTTGTCAGGAAGTCAAATTCATCTATCCAGTCTCAGCAGTGACTGTAGAATACATCAAAACAAAAATTTAAAAATTATATTTTAAAGGAAAAATTGAAAAAGGAAAAGAAGGTCTTGGGTACATCAGGCAGTTAGAAAGTGCACGGGAATTTCTACTCTGTTTAAAAAGATATATTTTTTTTATTAGCCTAAGGTTCAGCTTTGTACCATTTTCTGTTTTGTTTTATGCTTTTTTTGTGTATATATCCATTACTTTTTGTGCTCATAATTCTCAAAAATTTCTGTGAAACACTCTTCATCTCACCTCATGTATTTTATCATATATGCTTGGAATAGGTTCTTCATCATGAAATACCTACTTCTTCCTACTTCTTTCCTTTGACCAGTAACAGTTGTTTTTTCTAATTGTATATTATTGTTGTTCTAGGTATTCCTTCATCTTGGAAACTCAGGGTTGTTTTCTTAATGCACAGTTACAATATGTTTATGGAAAACAGGAAAAAAGTTTGGACTCCTAACAGTTTAGGAATTTTTGTTTTCCAGCTAGGGCTGTTTCAGTTCCTGTCATGCACTTGTTTAATTTATTTGCCTTTCATTGTGTTTACAGACCACAGACAGTTAAAAGAAAACAAAGAAATCAAGAGGGGGGAAAAAAAAAATCACACTTTTTCAAAAAGATTTTGAAAGATCTGGTATAAAGCTTTAAGAAAGCAGATATATCACCAGCAAAACAGAAAATGATTTTTACATTTCCTTTTTCTAGTAAAAGCATTATAAGAATGTATGCATGATAAACTATCTTATGAACACACCGCTTGAAAAATCACAGTTTGTTGAGGCATGTCATATCAACTGGTTTCTTGGAATAATTCATTGAGTAAGTAATGGTTCCCACAAGTTTGGTATCCATTTTCTAGAACATTCAGTTTTTTAAAAAAAACATTGTTAAGGGCAGTACAGGGAGAGAGATCAGAACCATTACGATGTACTAATACATTAATGCTGCAATTTGAAACCCACCACTATGAACAGATTCATTAAATGAATGTGAACATTCATTTATGCTAGGGCTTCACTTGAAAAAAATTCTAGCTGCCCATTATTAGAATTATTGACTCTTTGTGGTACCTCCTGGATGCTGCTGGACAAACAGTAACGTAGGAACTGGACAGTCAACACTATCAAAGCACTTCCCAAAAACTAGGTTTTACTGAGAATTTTACAGAGTGTTAAAGAAAAAGTACATACAAAAGAGGTAGCTGCTTAAGTCTCCAGTAAGGCTTAGGCTACTGAAGTTAAAATCACTGTGTTCTTGTTGAAGAGTTCTTAGAAAAAACATTGCTTCCTGAACAGTAGTAGAAACATTTATCAATTTTAGCCCAGTATCTTAAAAATTACATTTCTGTTGCTGGCAACTTCCACAACCTTGGATAATAGATAATGTTTCTGAATGAACTATACACAAGAAATCCTCATTTGAACAACTCTTGTATTGTTTTAATATGCTTGCCTGGTTTCTAAATCCAAATCAAGGCTGTAAGAACTTGTATGTATGTGTACCTTTGTTCCACTTTAACACAAATCTTCTCATCAGATTAGTTCCTGTTGCTTGCCAATTGATCTTGTAACCTGATTAGTTTATCTATTTTTCCAAACAATAATTAAAAAAGTAAAATTATCATTAACATAATTTAATTCAGAAAGATTTTATGCTGCTGAGAAAGTCATCAAAAGAAACAGGCAAAAAGACTCTTGTCTTTCACAATGTACCTGTGCCCAAATAATAAAGATACTTTTTGTGATCCACTAATTTAGTCTCCTGATAACTTACATAAAGCATATTGTCAGAAATAGACTTAGTTACAGTCTCAGTTGTATATTCAATACAGTAATTTGAAAAGTCTTCAATAACTATTTCTTCATACATAATGTATCTGTAAATCTCTTTACAGATGGTGAAACACCTCTCCTCTGAGAACAGGCTGAGAGAGTTGGGGTTGCTCAGCCTGGAGAAGGCTCCAGGGAGACATCATTGGGCTTTTCAATGCACAAAGGCTTATATGACACACTGGAAGAGAGTCTGTACCAAGGCCTGTAGAAACAGGACATGGGGCAGCTGTTTTAAACTGAAAAATGGAAGATTTTGGGTACAGGTAGATGGGACATAAGGAAGAAAATTTATTTTGTTTGCAGGGAATTTTGGGGTATTTTATTAGTTTTTGTTTACTTGTTTAGTTTTTACACAGTGAAGGTGGTGAGATACTTGGACAGATTGACCAGAGAACTTGAGGATGCCCCATCCCTGTATGTGTTTGAGGCTGGGTGGGGCAGAACTCTGAGCAACCTGCTCTAGTAGCAGGTGTCCCCATGTCAGGGACTGAAGTGGAGGATCATTAGAGGTTGGAACTAGATGATCACTGAGGTCCTTTCAAACCCAAACTCACATGCGATTCTAGTTTAAACTCTGTTTATTCAGCTCTCAACAACATTTCTGCAGAATATAGTACAGAATAGAAAATACCCTATTTCCTGACCTCCTTCAGTTACTGATGATGGCATCTTTATTCTACAGCTAGAGAATGAGATGGGTACATCCAAAACTGCATAATACATTTATAATGTCTTAGTCAAAAAAGACTTGTGAGGTAAGATTCTTGGTTTCTCATAGATCAGAAAAAAATNGCTAAATGCTTCTTATAAAAAAAAAAAAAAATAAAAAAAAAAAAAAAGAAAAAAAAAGAGAAAGCATTAGGCATGTCCTAGATGGGCTAAGTCATTATGACATGTGACAGATAATGATTAAGAGAAAAAAACAACCTTGTCTTAAATCTGAATATCATCTGCCACTCATCAACATATCTGATAGCATGACCAGCTGTGTCTTATCACATCATGGAATTGTTCTTTGGCAAAAATTATGGCATAAAACTAAACCAGACAATTCAAACTAGATATGCTAAGCCAAAATAAAATAAATAAAGAAAACAAAAAAAATCCAAATTTCAACTATTATTTATTCTTCTGTCACATAAGAGACATATTAAATAATTGCATAGAGAAACAGAAACCCTAATTCATGTTATGGAATAAATAATTTTTTTAACAGAACACATCAATAGTAATGATAGGGGAAATTTGATATGCAAAATTACAGCTATGTAAAGCTGTACTTCATAATAGGTGAGCCTATCCAATCCTGTGCATTCCTTACCATGGAAGATTTGTGTATTTTGCATTCTTTAACTTTGCTCTTAATGCAAGAATTGTTTCCATGGATTGATAAAGTGAATCTTATTAAATGGGGAGGTCAGCCTATTATGACTGCTTCATACTCAAACAACATTATTTTGCCAGTCATTTCGTTTACCTCAGGGAAGGCAAGAATATTTCTGTTTTCCAAGCATTCACTGAAAGCAGCAAACAGTGGCACAACTGCAGCTGTCCCTCACAGTCAGAGCTTGGCTTATTTCTGAATGTGCTGGAATCCAGCTAGTGCTGGATGTTATGGAAACATAGGCCATGCTGAGTTACAAGTCACTTGGTGCAAAAAATACAGTGGGGAAAACAGGTAACAGGCAGAACTGTTTCAACATTTAGGATTCATAATGTTAAACCCCCATTTTTACAGCATAAAAGCTCACACCCAAAGGAAGGGAAACAGTCGAGAATTAGAAAGCTGAATACTAAGTATGAGTTGTGTTTTCTCAGTAGCAAGAGAAATAATCTCTGGAGACCATTTTATTTGTTATAACCTCCATACAAAAATCAAAGCAGAAAGCAACACAAAGCACAAGCATATTTTTGTATACTATCATAACAGCTTGTAATTACATTTGTACTACACGTTTTCCCATGCTGCCGTCTTTGAAGTTTATTAACACTAATTATTGGACTTTGCATCTAACAGTGCATAGTTAATCCAAGATTTCAACAGAAAAACCATATGTATGCTGCAAGTGGCTGTTTGAATATCCAAACACAACTCATCTCCTGATTTAATTAAGCAGGGATAATGACAATATGACCTTTTGAGATCTCTTCAAGACACCTCCATCTACAGTGCACTCTCATTATAGGTGGGATATCATCAAGTGAGCCTCTGAAAACTTTTTGAAGTATTTAATGAGATATGAGTAGGAAAAAAAGAAGGTATTTTAAAGGGCTATGATACTAAGTTGCAGAAAGTATGTTTTGGTTTAAAAAAATCAGAAAATTCTAAAAAAACCACATAAATATTATTATAATGTTCTCTGTAAAATTAATTGCAATAAAAATTTTGCAAATTCCAATTTTTCTTAAAGCACTAGTCACTGGAATATGTGCAGAAGGCACCATTTCAGCGCCTCTAACTGATGTCTTCAAAGACTGAATTTACTCTTACTCCTTAATATTTTTAATATTTGTAAGATGGCAACACTGCCATCTTAGACATTCTGAAAACACTGGATCTGCACATGAAACTGTTAGTAGCAGTTGCATCTGTAGCCATTGGTACATCTATTACATCAAATACACAGCAAAACTGTCAGACTTCTTTTTAGATCAGTAACTCACTCGAATCTAGAAATGTGTCTTACTGGGCAGACTGCCTCTGTAGTCACATAGAAATAGCACCCAACACTGAAATACACTTTGGTGAAGCTAAACTCAGATAATTAAACATAATTTCAAAAGACAATCTGACAACTTTTTAGAAAGAAGACAGCAGCAACATAATCATCAAGTTGAAGAAAAACAACTGCCTGTATATGTATGGGTAGTCACAGATTGCCCATTTAAAAGAGAAAATGCTAAAAAGTCAACATATAAAGATGCTGGAATAATGGCTAATTTTCAGTCAGTTAAGCCTGAATGTGATACACTTACATAAAAATCCCCTGATCTGAACACTGAGGTCTTCGTTCACATTCTCATTCTACAACACCCATCACTACCTCTCATCCCTGTTTGTTGATGGATTGTTGTAAGAGAGTTAGAAAAAAGCTACCAGAAAATATGAATGTTAAAATTACACAGACTCCAACTTTTTGTTGACATGGGACTATAAAAAACATTGATAAGTGCCAAATAGCTATCATCAGTGGAGATTAAATAGGATAAGAAGTAGCTATTTTAACAACCCTTCCACCTCCCTCTAAAATCTCAGAGTACCTCACAGAAGAGGAGATCTGGGAAATACAATTATTGAAGGGATTTACTTTAGTTGCAGGGCGGTTTTCTTCAAGATTTTCACTATCTCACTTCTCACACCAATGATAAGACATACATAGAGTTTGAGAAAAGGCAGTTTTCTCAAACATACTCATACTCAAATTTACTTAAACACATATTGCAGAGACTGGCCTCCACCAGTGAAAGTTTCACATCTCTACTTCCCCACAAGCTAAATATAATTAGTCAAGCTTTACTCATAAAGGCCTTTCCTTAAGCACTTCTGAGTACTTCCTTTGTCTTAAACTACCTGCTTATAAAATTATGTGCTTCCTTGCGGGTAACTAACAGAGACCTAACACTCACCAACCGGGAGATAAATTCTTATGCCCATCTCAAACAGATGAGAATACGAGAACTCAGTTCAATGTGAAGTTAAAATCCTGTGATAGCACACCAGCTGACTGTTTTAGCTTCTCTGAGCCTGGAAACGTTTTTTTTTGTTTTTTTGGTTGTTTTTTTTTTTAACATTAAATTAGCCAAAAGGTCATTTAACGAATTATGATCTTTTCTATTGACTACCATCCTGTCACTGATTTTAGGAATCAGACAGAACACAGAAAGAAGAGTTACATCTACAGGGCATACATCCTCATGCTCTGTCCCCAGTTGGCTGATGCCTCTCAGAAAGGTCTCAATTCCCTCATAAAGAGCATTTTATCCCTCTCTCTCATGGCCCATTCAGCTTCATCTTGCTCTAATAGAGACAGGCAGTTTTATGCACTGGAGGCTGATCCTTTGTAGGCTCTGAATCACAGGACTGTCTAAACTTGTTTTCCTGCTATCCCTGTTTATCCCAGGCAAAACTTTTACATGCAACAATACTGTCATGCCAAAATAGCTCAACAATTAGTAGAACCCAGCAAGACCTTGTAAATAACCAATATGACAGATTGCTCAGGAAGAGTAAAGATAGCAAAGTAAATTTAATTCCCCTTTTACAAACTCATTTGTGAAAGACAGCCTACAGTTTGAGTATTCTGAAGAAAAATCATTAAAAACAGAAGTCAAAAGGATCAGTTATGAAGAGTATTTTAAGGACAAGGCAAAGGCAAACAACATAATACTCTCAGTAAAACAATCTAACTTACAATTATTTCAATGAGGGACATCTTCCTCTCTGGAGATTTGCATACATTGCAACTTGTACAACAGTAATTCTCCATTATAACTAACTAGCAAACACAGTCTGCTATTCATAAGACATTATACTGCATTCATTACTGCTAGGTTGTGTGATAAAGCTAATCCCCAGAACCACAAAGGAGCTCAGAGACACAATGGCAGGAATGGGAGCATTCAGCTGCACTCAGATCCATCCCAGGAGGCATCCGCCCATCACAGGCTCATCTCCACAAACTCAGAGGAGCGCAGGGATGCACAAATGCAGGTGAGAACCCAACCCAACCCAAGGACTACCAAACAATAAACATGTTACCCAGATCCCTCTCAGAATTTACCTAGCACAGTCTCAGCCTCATTGTCCAGGTGTGAAACCCATCACAAGGGGTCAGTCAGGAGCAATCTGGAAATCTCTTTTCAGACGAAAACGTTTGCTTTCCAGGAGACACACAGTAGGGCACAAAGGAATAGCAATCCCGGATCACAGGACTTATTATAGGATGTTTAGAGGAGGAACCAAAGATGGAAAAAGCAAGAAGTTTTACAGATTTATCCTAATATTTTGTCCAGAGTTAAAGCAAATCTGTCCAAAGTACCAATTAACTTTAATATATCTGTATGGGGTTATGCATAGTATAGAAAAACTTTACCAAGGTAACATGCAATGTCAACTTTATTCCCTAAGTTTTGTGTATATGTTCTCATTTGAGAAAGCACAACAGTGTGTAACTCAGTAGCAAGGGCTTAGAAGAAGGACCCTCTAACCTTAATTTGTTTTTTGCTCAGGAATCAAACCCAAAGTTCCACGTAATAGAAACAACTTTTTACTTTGTACATGTACTACAGTAACTGAGATGGATATGCCAGTTGTGACTTGATTTTACTGTTGTTCTAACATCATCAAGAGCTACCTGTTTCTACTTCATCTTTCAATTTGAGCTCCAAAATTATTTCAAGCTAAATGAGAATATTTAAATTTTTTCAAAGATCATTCTGCATATTTGAATTTAAATAATATTTAGCAAATAAAGTATAAGACTTTCTACCTGTGAATCAAGGAATAAGCTGCTCTAAAAGCTTAAAGTACTTTACTATGCAAAAGAAACACAATTGTGAACAGATCTTGTATTAGCTATTGAATAATATACTATAGGTGTAAGAATTTTGTGCTTATTGATACAGACGTTCACATATAAAAGGATGCTCTGCTTAAGTGGAGGTAAACTTGACCTTGTTTGCAAAAGTTAACATTGACGGATAAAGACGGGGTTCAGATGGGGTTCGTGCTGTTTTTGAGGAATGCTGAGATCAGCCCAGCTCATTGATCCCAAAGATAAACATTTTGAGGATGTGAAAAATAACATTTCCTGACACAATCTGACACTAGTGAGGATGTGACAGGCAAAGTCTCTGATAAAGGAATCAACAAGTGATAGTACTCATAACTTATCTAAAACTGCTGAGTTGACACAGCAGCACAGAAACTATGCCTGACAGTCAATCACTTTATACAATATAACCATAGCCCCACCTTTGAACAGCCAGGACTTCTAACACATCCCTTTAGGAGTGTGTAAGGAGATCCTGCTCTCGAGAGGAGGTGTTCCTCAAGGTTTCTTTTGGAGGCTGAGTGAAAGATTTGCCCACAATTGTA
The DNA here is from genome assembly GCA_013397245.1 of Thryothorus ludovicianus. Classification (NCBI taxonomy): domain Eukaryota; kingdom Metazoa; phylum Chordata; class Aves; order Passeriformes; family Certhiidae; genus Thryothorus; species Thryothorus ludovicianus. Next base: position 92,153 of record VZTB01011849.1, on the reverse strand, counting down.
ACTATGGCTATTAATCTCTAATTAATAATTATTTTGCTAGCTTTAACACCTTTGCTTCAAAAGTAAGTGTACTATACCAGCAGTCATAGCTACACTGTGTAACAAATAATTATGATCAAATATTTTAATCTAATCATTATCAATTTAGGTAAATCATTCATTTTATTCATACAAATATCTTCATTTTGCCATCCTTAATCCTGTGGCTCAAAGTTATATAAAAGGTGAATTATAAATGTATAAGCCTTGAGACACAGGGTCTTGAGTCCCATGTCTGGGACTCACTAACCAGAGAGATGAAATACAACACCAGCATTGACTAGAACATTATTCTCAATAAGACTAGCAATAAAACAGAAGAAAAAAAAAAAAATAATATTTGTAGATGCATAAGAATGTTTGTACTCATGAAAGGTCCTCTAATACAAGTATCTATAAATATGTACTATGTAAAAAAGCATTATGTTTCCTTGAACATTGCCCTTCAAAGAAATAGCACAAAATGTCACAGTGAGCAGCAGGTGAGGTTGCCTATACATGAGCATCTTGGACACTCTGCTGTGTTCAAGGTAAAAATCCCTGATGCTGCTGCTTCCAGTATCAGCAGGTACGCTGGTTTGGGCTAGGATAGAGTAAAATTTTCTCCACAGTAGCTGGTATGGGGCTATGTTTTTGTGGTGAAAATGTCGATAACAGGGATGTTTTCATTACTACTGAGCAGAGCTTACACAGCATCAAGGCCTTTCCTGCTTCTCACACCAGCAGCAAGCAGGTTGGAGGTGCATAAGAGGTTAGGAGGGCACGACAACCAGGACAGCTGATCCCAACTGATCAGAGAGTTCCTTCATGCTTAATATATAAAGTAGAACAGAAGAAGTGTGAAGAGTGAGAGCAGAAGAGTGATGGTATTTGCCTTCCCAAGTAAATGCTGCATGTGATAGGGCCCTGCTCTGTGCATCATGTCTGAACCCATGCCAGCCCATGGGAAACAAGGAATGAATTCCTTCTTTTTCTCATGCATGTCATGGTTTAGGAATGGTATTCTCCATTTAGTGTTCCCACTGAAACCATGCACCACTCACCCACTCGCTGTCCCCTCACCTTACAATGGCTGGAGATGAGAACTGGAGGCACAAAAGGTATGGTTCAAGGGTTGAGATAAGTACAATTTACTGGAAACAGCAATGAGCAGAGAAAATGAATATTAGCATGGTTAACATTAATAACAAGAGTGTACAAGAGAAGCAAGAAATCCACATGAAAATTCTCACTATGGAGCCTGATCCAATCGCCACCATGCTACTCCAACCCAGAAGAGAGCCATTACTCCCATCTCTCAAAAATGATATGAAGTCATGCAGAATTACTACCATGTCCCAACCCCTTCCTCACTATGGCACAAATTAACCCTGGCCTGGCCAGAGCCAGGACAGCATGGCTTTTTCTCTCTCCACATTATAACTGTCATTGTCTCCCCCCCGTGAGCTCTCGGTTTGTCCCTTGCAATTCTCTCTCCCATCGCACACCAGAGTGGTGGGTGGCTGAGTGGTGTGCAGCTGCTGAGTCTAAATCACAACACCAGATACGACAATTCCTTATTTTTACAGTAAGTAATTAGAGTCCAGCCCAGCCATTCTGAAACATATTTAACTGAATTTTGGCATTTGCTGTAGTTCACTCATAACCCCTGCTGCCAGCATATGCCACTAGAATGGGATTCATCCAATAAAACATTTATCTAAAATGTTCAGATGTGCTCATGACTCTTTCTAAAAAAACAGACTTTTTTTATATTCAGTCCTTCAGAGAAATCTTGAAGCATGGAGGCTTCCTTCCAATTCTTTTCCCACTAGTTCTCTCTCAATTAAATTGCTTTTTCTGTTGAATTCCTTTTTATATTTTGGTGGTGAAGCAGTTGCTCTTTGTAGATTTTTCTAATAATTTTATCTGTTTATTGCCAGGAATGCATCTTGAGAAAAGCAGGAGAAAAAAAATTTACCCAGGAATGGGATTTTATTTATGCTCTAATAAGCAAAGCAATAATAATTTTATTTTTTTATGATAAAAACTGAGTACATCTCCATAAGAAAATAACATTATGACCAGACTTTTTAGGAGGTCCTGATCTGAGAGGACATGGGGTAAAGGTTTTAAATTAAAAGAGAAAAAATTCACAGTAAGTATTAAGAAGAAAAAAATTTTATAATGAAGCTGGTGAAACACTGAAGCAGACTGTCCAGAGAAGTGGTAGGTGCCCCAGTGAAAACATCCATGGTCAGACTGGACAGAGCCCTGAGAAATTCCGTCTAGTCAAAAATATCCCTGCTCATGCCAAGGAGGTTGGACTAGACAATTATTAAATGTCCCTTCCAACCCAAACTGTTCTGTTATTCTTGTAATATAGTGAATCTGAGCAATTTCTCCATAATTTACCTCCACAGTTTTATGAAATTTGTTTGCCTTCCCCGACAAAGTATATACTTGTCGTGACAGGTAGAAGAACTATAAAAGAAAGGCCTCATAAAATCAGGCCTTGCTCTGCAAAGTTAATAGTTGGCTTGTCACTTCTCCTAAGTGCAGTTAAGTAGTTTGCAAGTCCCTATGTGAAAACAATCATGGGAATGAGAGTTCATTAACAAAACAGACTATTACTGGGTGAAAAACAACTGCACCTGCAATAAACGAGAAAACTGTCTCATGGGAATCAGTGAATCAAATATGTAAACTAACCAAGAACAAAGATTTGATAGACAAGTAAAGCACCCTTTACAAACCAATAGAGTAATTGGCAAGGAAACTATTAACCAATTGGAGTTCAACAAGAGGTTTATGAAAACTTTATAAAAATGGGTTAAGTGAATAAAGAACTGGATTTTCCTGCATGAAGAAACTGAGTACTGTCTGCTTGTTATTGCAACATACACTTATAAGCTAAAATTATCATTCCTGATGAGCAGAAGGTGATACTATAATCCTCTGAAAAAAGTAGTTTAGTTTACATTTTTCCCTAAAAGCAAAGCCTACTCTATTAATGCTGCAAGAGTCCTACAATTAATATGAAGCTAGTATAACTCTCCAAACATTTCAAATATACTCTTGGACTAGGCTGTTTGGTTGAACATATTTGCCTTACTGGCAAATACATAACTACTTTTCACATCCACCTCTGGCATGTGGATTCACCCCATATTTCCTAGGCATTTTGGAATTCATAATGAGTTTATTTCCATTGTGTATTCTATTCACAATGAGAAAAATATCTATTAAACAATAACCTATTACATAGACTGAAAATTGAGCTATAGGAAAGCTGGATTACTTACTCAGGACAGCTTGAGAAATTTGTGGCAGAGTGAAAAATCAAGTCTAGATGCTTAAGCTGAGTTCCTAGCCAAAATATATGCAAGAAAATACTAACAATGTATGCAAGACTACAAATGGTACAAGTTTATGTGGACAAATTATTTTGAAAAACTTGATGTTTATGTGTTTTCAATAATGAGACTGAACATCTAAAGAGAAGGCGGTCAGAAAGTGAATATGACCACCTGACAAACAAGAGCTGGTTACTTTGTCTTGTCTAGGGTTTTCCACAATGGACAACAATTCTAGAAGCATTAATAAATCTTTCACTGTGGTCACCCTATAAGATGCTGTGACTGCTTCAAATATTGCAATTCATGATAAAACTTTAAGGTAGACTTTTAAAAAAAACCAAAAGCAATAAAAAAATTTCAATGTAAATATTTGCATATTTAAATCCTTTTCTGTTCATTTATTCCACAACCCGTACACATATTTCCAAGCTTTATATTGGAGTAAAAGTCTCATATTGCCAACACATCAGAGAATACAGGCTTTCAGCATGCAGTAGAAAAAATTCCCAGAAAAATAACATCATGATTTATTACACAGAAATAATTATGGCAGTAAAAGACAAAATTATTCTACAGGTTAAAAATAAATTTAAAAAAAAATAAATCTATACTTTCTTGAGCGGGAACCTTGCTATTTGTTTGACAAAAATAAAAGAATAAAAAAAAATACGGATTAAAATTTAACAATGTTTTTTGCCTCCACAGAGATTATAAACTTCCAGACACATTACAAACATTTGCAGACTGTAGGCTCCTACAGTGGTTTAATATGCATTTTTATCTTTGTGCGAGATTTAAAACCAAAGCTCTATATAGGGATTAAAAAACTTATAGTCTGCCAGAAAAAAGTGGTAAAAAAAAAACCAAACTAAAACAAACAAACAAAAAACCAAAAAAACCTTTTCTCCATTAACAGCATACTCTCCAAAGCCCAGAAACATAACAAACCCGATCTATTGCAGCCACCTTTGAACCAGAATTATGGCTACTTCAATCTCAGTGTCACTTATGACACAAAGTATCAGGGAAAGATAGCAGCTGTGGGAGAAGAACTCACTGCTCAAGAGTGAGAGGAGCCTTTGCAAATTACAAACTAATCAGGATAATTCCCAGACAACATGCTGCGATATTTGCATTGTCAGCTGGTTATTATGATTTATTGGAAAAGTGGGACACGGACACAGAAGTACAATGGAATTGGACTGTGATAGCTGTAGTAATCTCATTACACAGCTTTGCTTTTTCAACCAAAACTGTACAGCCATTGTTTCCTATAAAGCACACAGGGCAAAAGGAGGAGGGAAAAAACAAGCAAACAAAAAACCACAATAAAACCCTACGTGTTTGAATCCATAGCTTTGTGAAATCTCTGCTTTGACTTTTCTTCTTTTCCTATTTTTTTTAAAAAGGAGTGTAAATACATCATCTACATACTACTCTAGAAGCAGTTACGACAATGAAATAAATAAACCCACAATTAGTGCATCAGAGCATTTATTTTGACTATATTATATGTGATAACCATCTAATTAGGCTTTCATTAAAGAAAAACATGATCAGTCTTCGAAAGATTAACTTTATCTTTTCATCACATTATAAAAGTGTTCTTCACAGGTTTTCAGATAGCCTGGTAACAGATATTCTTATACACAGAGACAGTTTAGAGGCTTCGGTTTTTTTTGATTGCTTTTGGGTTTTTTCAATAGGTTTTACCAGAAGAATTCTACAATAAGAATTAGGAGCCATAAGACCATAGTATTATATACACAAAGTAACCACCTATACTGCAGTAGAAGAATCACAACATCATAACATAGGACTTGACACTAAAAAAAGCTTAAAAATAACAAAGCAGCTGGCAAATACTTAGAAAATAATGTGAGAAATACATATATATATATATTTAACTCATTGACATCATAAACAAGATGGAGTGCACCCTCAGCAATTTTGCACACAACATCAAGCTGAGTAGTGCTGTTGACACATCTGAAAGATAGGATACCATCCAGAGAGACCTGGACAAACTTGAGAAGTGGGCCCATGGGAACATCATGAAATTTAACAAAGCCAAGAGCAAGGTGCTTCACTTGGGTTGAGGCAATCCACAGTAACAACACATTGGGGATTAACAGATCCAGAGTAGCCCCAATGAAAAGACAGTGGAGTGCTGGTGGATGAGAAGCTGGACATGACCTGGCAACATGCACTCTCAGTCCAGAAAGCCAAACGTCTCTGGGCTGCATCCAAAGCAGCGTGGCCAGCAGAGGAAGGAGGGGATTTTGCCCCTCTGATGTGCTCTGCTGAGACCCCACCTGCAGTGCTGCATCCAGCTCTGGGGCCCCAACACAGAAAGGATGTGCAACTGTTGGAGCAAGTCTAGTGGAGGGTTGTCAAGACAGTTGTAGGACCTCTCTTACAAAGAAAGACTGAGAAAGCTGAGGTTGTTCAGCCAGGGGAAGAGGGAGCTCAGGAACTGTGGCCTTTCAGTATCTCAAGGGCCCTACAAAAAAACTGGAGAGGAACTTTTTAAAATGGAACAGAAAAAAGGGTAATATTTTTAAATTGAAAATAGGCTTATACTAGATATTAAGGCAATGTTCTTTACTGGTGGAGCAAAGCTGAGAAGCCTTGTCACGGTGCACGTTCCTGGCAGGTGACAATTCCGGGGACGACAGTCCCCTATGAGCTCCGCAGGTCCCAGTTATCACTGGTTAGAGGCAGGAACAAATGACAGTAGCACGGGTCTCTGGGGCACAACTGGAAATTCATTGTGTAACAAGATCCAGAGCCCCAAAGATCTCTGCTAGTGGTATGAAGAGGGTTTTATACTGTGACAAAACTGGGGGTGGATACAACCTTCAAGCCAATGGGGGAACAACAGGGGTATAAAAAAGGGATGCCAATCGCATGCAGAAGCCAACTGGGGTAGACGGGAGGGGAGAGAAGGTCACATGCCTCAATGGGGCGTTGAGGTTTGGGTGACACCCCGACATGCCCAGGGGGTTGGACTCTCCTCATATTGGGCCGGGGTGGATTGACAAGGAAGGTACTGGAAAGAAGGGGCAGGGTGACCCTGATGGACAGGAGAAGGATGGTGACAGGCAGGGAAAGCACTGGAAAAAGGGGAGGGGAAACACCATATAGGGAAACAATAGGGGCAGACAAACAGGATTGAGAGCTAACTGTTTCCATTAGAAGAAAAATGCAACTTAGGGATATATCAATTAAAAACAATATGGGGGGAAAAAATGGAGAAACTATTAACAAATAAAACCAGGAATAAATATCAAACACACATCGCAACAAAGCCTCTTTTCCTTTCCATCTATAACAAACACACAGATTGGTGCTTCATCAATCCTAAGTTTGTCACTTAGATACAGAAGGGAGAGTCAATAGGCTTAACCCCTTATGTATTTCCCTATGTGAGGAGAGTTCCACAACACTTTAGAGCCTTTCATTTTAAAGGCGTGATCATTCATCTGTGGCAGCACATAAGTATTTGGGGGGGTGTTGCTTTTCATTTTGAGATGGCCAATCAAAGCATTCGCATCATTCCCTAGAAAAAAACAGCTTTCAAAAATAAGTATACAGATTCTCTGAAAAGCAAAGTGCTTACAAAACGTGCCTTGCAATAATGCTATACCTAACCACATCTGCATTCCCTCTTTGTTTCTGTGCATCAGCAGCAGAAAGCACCCACTCTCTATTCACTCAGTTTGGGATGAACATCTAAAAAAACCAAAAAAAACCAACAAAAAAAACCACTAAAGACTTCTGAATACAGCAGACTCCAGATGTTTAAGATTGCTGTGTGGGCACAGAATGAGGCTATTCAGTTTCACAGCAAGAAAGTAAAATACAGTAAATTACCTTGCCAGGGCATCAAAGTGGCACAGATTACGGTTCTTCTTCTATAATCATCAGATGATTAAAGAGTATTTTCCACATTAAAACCTCTTACAAGGGACGACCATTATCCAACTCTTCATTTACTCATTAAGCTATATCTAGGTTTTTACTTCTCTAATTGCAATTTGATACAAGCTCTTTAGTCCTAAAGTGGTTTTTTTAAAGAAAGAAAAGAGGTTTTATCACCTACAGAGTAAAAACACCATTTTTATTGAAGAGACCTTGAATTTAAAGCTGCATAATTGCAATGTGAGTTGTTTTAAAAACAGACCAAAGGTTCATAAAAAAACCAAAACCAGCAATCTGACCAAAACAAACAGATTAAAAGAAACACTCTAAAGACAGAAGAGAGGCTCAGAAACCCAAGTCCTCCTCTTTATTTGTGTACAGTCCTCAACACAGGTGGTGTCAGAAAGCAAGTAAAGAGTTCTTCCTCCTTCACTACAGTAAAAGTGCCCCAAAATCATATAACCCAATGTCTGAAAGGAGGAAATTTTATTTTCCCTACCAAAAAACCACACATTAAGACACATGACTCAGTTTATCCAAAGCAAAGAGACTGGGAATTGTACTTCCAAATCCTGAAGGATGAGAGGGAGTGAAGGCCCCTCTGTTGTCCCTGTTGTACCCAGATGGAGCAGGGTGAAGTGTGAGGAGAAAGGAGAGGCAGATGAACTTCTCTAGACTGACCACAATCCCCCACACTCTGCACCAGTGCCACCTGAGGACACATTGAAGAGCTTGGAGTGAAGCTCAGCCCAGAAAAAGGGCAGGGGAAGAAAAGTGTTGTTCTCAAGTCTTTGTTTCTACCAACTCAGATCTATTTAAAATGCAAATACAACTTCTCTCACAATCAAGTCTGTTTTGCCTGATAGTAACTCATAAGGGCTTCCTCCCTCTATTAAATCCAGTCTTCCATGGCAGGGTCTCTCCCAGTGGGGGAGTGAGAGAGCAGCTGGGCAGGTATTTGGTGGCCAGCCAGTTATCTGTCTACCACAGCAGAATATTCAGACTCAGGTCTTCATTGCAGTCCAAAATATTTATATTCTTTCCTCCAGAACCAGCTAATAGAATAAAGATATTCTGATTTATCATCATGTCTTGGACATAGCAAGGAATCCTAAAACTCAAGGTCTATATACAAGTAAAAAAAAAGTAACTCCCCTCCTATTTCTTTTGATTTTTCAGTTAATCCCTTTTCTCAGAAGTATCCAGATACTGCAAATTAACATGATGTTAATATGTTTAGGTCTATATATGCAAATTAGCCTAAATATGATTGATACAAAATCAAGTATCGTAAACAAGTATCGTAAACCCATTAAGTTAAAAGGCATTAATGTCCAGCAGAAAACTGTATATAATACAGGTGTGTTAACTTTAACATCAGCAGAAGTGAAAACATATTTGTGGTAGAGCAATATGAACAATTTTGGTTGAAACCAAGCTGAAATACTAACTCTACCAGAAGACACCCTTCTTTTTTTCTTTTAATAAAAATATCTTTTCAACATTTGTAAAAATTATTTTTCAAATAAAATTTTAGTAGGGAAGTAGTGTGAATGTGCTTGGAAGCCAATTAAAAATATTTCTTCTACTAGGCACATGAATGAGGCTATATATGATTTAAGTTAAGGAAATCAGATCATCTACATGGCTCCATGTGGGTGCAAGTGTGAAAATTTTGGCCTCGCAGTTAATTTCTATTTCATCTTTGACTTATATTCACATTGCATTTAGTTTTCCAAATGGAAATGGAAACTCTAAATGCACAATTAGCTATAAAATTCAAAGACCAGAAAAAGAGAAATTGCTCAAACTACTTATTGTCAAAGGCTTTATTGGAGTGTGGGTCCACTACATTTCTAGAATAAAATGCTAAGCCTTCCACTGGAAATGGAGATGCTGGTCAATAAAGACTTCTTTTCTGAAGTATCCCTTATGGACACACAGGTTACTCTTCAAATCACTAGCTTAAAACCAGTGACTTGACATCAGAAAACCAAGTTTTATCTACAGAAGAAAGGATTAAAGATTGGGTGGTACTTGAGAAAAGGTTGAGAACAAATTGCAGCATCAAACAAAAAAATATTTTAAAAAGAGCTGAAACAGAAATCTACATAACATCCTTACAAAAATACTTAGATAGCTGATGAATAGTGGAGAAAATAATAATTTGGTACCTATTTTTAAATAATGCTGCTAAAAAAGAATCAAAAATTTACAGCCTGGTGAGATTTGTCCCATTACTGAGTAAACTGATAGAGAATCTAATTAAAGATAGGATGGCAGAACAGTTGGATAAATATAACTTGATAGACTCAAGCCAGCATGGCTCCAGTAAGGGGAAAAAAGGGTAAAGGAGAAAAATCTCATTCCTTGAATGCAGTAGAGGTATGTTTTTGCAAGCACACACAAAATGGAGGGGCAGGGGGAAGGAAAAGGAGTAGATGAAGATGAGTTTAATTAACTTCAGTTTTCAAAAATAATATAATTAGATCTTTCCTAAAGGAGTATTAATTTCTTTGTAATTACACATAAGGATATCAATTATTTAGCTTTATGTCACCAGCTGTGTACTAGGTAGTTTTCTAAGGGGCAAATATCTTGATTTAGAAACTAATTAAGCAATCGGAAATAAAGTTTAAAAGTTATTCCTCCAAACAACCACAGCTATCTTTAAATAGAAAGATCTCATGGGTCTTTGCAGTCAATGATTTGGAAATGGAAGTAGCTAGTAAATGGATGGCATTTCCCCAGTGACACCACACTGCTTCTGTTACAAAACAAGTAAGATGATAGAACATAAAATGTAACTTGAGTATTACAAGTTGTGAAGTTTTTCCACAGTGAACAGGGAATAAGAGACCTCCAGAATCATTCTTGAATTTCTCAGTGATTTTTTTTTTTTTCTTTTGGCCGACATGAATCTTGGACTTCACCATAGACAAGTTGATGAGTTTGATTGTCAAATATTAGGAAAGCGAATGGAATGCTTAAGTACATTGTGTATAGGCAATTAGAAGCAAAAATGTCAAAACAATGGTCTGATATCTTCAAAATCGTAAAGGAAATTTAAGATGACCACTCCTATTGAACATAGAGAAACAAGGCACTCAGAAAAATGAAAGTTTAGCAGGCTCCATCTTGATATTTCCTCTGTTCACAGATACTTCTATGAAGCAGGAACAAAAGCATTTCTCTAAAACATATAGAGAGATTGGTGAGAGAAAACAAAGGAGAAAAACTGCTTAAACAATGTGGAGAAGTTGCTACTGTCAACTAAACAGTCTGGGTATCAGATTTCTCCGCTCTACACCCACCAAGATACATTAATCTGCATTTTCTAGACCCTTTAAAGTAGAGTTAGTCTTCACCTAGGTGTTTCACACCTCTTGAAGAACTTATGAGTTTGTCTAATCCTTCTGGGCAGTTACACTTTGCTTTGCCATGCTGACTGTTGGCAAGAAGATTCCCAGAGTTTAATTGCATTTTGTGGGATAAATACATATTTCTGTTTGTTCTATACCTCCTTTTTTTATTATTTTTATGTCATTTATTCTTGCTCCATGAGACATGAAAAATGTAAAAATATTAATTAATGGTCATTCATCATTTTATAAGCCATTAGCCAATTTGTTTTTTCATCAAGTTAAAGATTTAGTTACTTAATCTTTAATCCTTATATTGAAGTCATTCAAAAAAATCTGATTATCCTGGCTGTTGCTATCAATAGCCAGGGGATCAAATGATGAGCTTTAATGGAAAACATCAGATTCTTATCTCTTTTGCTTGCTGTAGGGATAAAAGCAGATTTGAACTGTAGTTAGACAAAATCTGAAAATCTGACATTCTCAACTAAACACTTAGCTCAAACTATCTAATGTGAGTTCATAGCAAATTATTTTGCCATACAGATATTTTCCTGGAAACAAAATATAACAAAATATTCTGTTGCTCCAAAAACCCTTAAAAGAGAGATACTTTAAAGGGTCAAAGTAGTATTTTTTTTTAACAGATAAGAATATTGTATTTCCAAAACCTATTTTTTAAAAATATGACACTGTGTAAACCCACTTGAAATATACCAATCATGCTTCATACATAAACAGTATAACTTCAATCTAGAGCTTACCATAGCTTAACAAGTAACTTCCAAATGGAAGCTCCAAATAGAAACAAGATGTATGAAGACTATCTAAAAATGAATTGAATTGATGGATACCATAAGAAACCTCAGCTGAGCTGAAACTATCTACTACAAGAGTACTCTGCTCTCACATTTCCCACTCTTTTCTCAATTTCATATTGAAAAAAAAAAGAAAAAGTTTACCTCAGTGTATGCAACCAGATTTTTCTTTTCCTTAAAAAACCACACTGTTTTGTTTGGGAAATATTATGTGTAACTTAGTAGCATTTGTATATTCTTTATAAACCTGTGAAATTATTTCACTTTAATGATTAAAATTTTCTGCATTATCAGACCATAATATACTCCTAAACATCAAACTATGTTGTTTTCTTGTTATTGAAATGTGATTTTTTTAAACAGAGTAGTTAATCCTTCATTTTCAAAGGCCTGTTACTCTACTCTGTTTCTGTACAACACTAAGTGACTGGAGTTCGGTGCCTTCATGTCCTCTGAGAGCATAAAAACCCAAGAAACATTTACTACAGAAGACAAACTGGGAAGATGGGTAAAGAGAGAAGTACATGTCAGAAGTTTACAAAACTCTGCATGAAGTAAGTAGACAGAGAAACTAAAAAGAACAGGCCTGAAAGCCTCCAGAAGGGCTCCAGGAGCAATGCCTGTTGTTCTGATTATTCAAGTTTTCTGAGGCACTTTTTAACTTGTTGTTTTCACAGTTCGTAGTTTTTTCTTACACACATGGGTGTTATCAGAAGTCTCGTTTGATAAGACAAGGTTGTCCATCATAATTTCACTTGGTGTAGAAAACAACTGATGGACAGTTGTCTTGACCAATGGGATGGGAGAGGTGTCAGCCTTCTTCTCCAATCCCTGGTCTGTGTGGAAATACTATAAATATGGAGTCAGATGTCTTAATAAATGATTTTCAACTTTCTCAAGAGAAAGTGTCCGTGTGTGTCCTTGTGTGTCCCACAGCAACACAATGCCTTAAAATCCCCCACAACCTGAAGAGTGGTATTCAACTTTCTTTCCTGTCTACCTGCAAAATATGAAGCTGCTTCACTTTTTAAATTTAACTTTTTTTATCATTTTGAGGGGGAAAAAGTCTTCATAAGGAGAGTGAAGTCTAATCCCCAAAACAAACCCACAATATCACAGCACTAATTGGACAGAAGCAAGATGGATAGGTCAGAGCCTTTCCTTAGGCTGCACATCCCAGTTTGATAGAAGTGTGGAGAGTACCTGTTAACATGACACAGTCATTGCTCAATTAGCCTCAAAGGTTTCTACAAGGTTGGCAGCTTCACTCAAACTGCTGATTAAACAAAACCAGAGAGAACTGCTTTCTTACATCTTACATTCCTTTACTTAGCCTCCTCTCATCCTGAGTGAATAAGTATATTAAAAAAAAAAAATCAGTATTACTTTGGCACGTTCAATACATTCTAGACACTCTTCAAAATTGTTCATATTCATGTTAATGGATCAGAAGCTCTACAAAATTTGTTTGATGCAGTGCTTATCACTTATATATGCAACCAGTTAAAGTCCACATTGAATGGAAGGAAAATTCAAGTGTTTTTAATGGGGCTTCAGAATCTGCAGAAAGGATGTCTGCTGTACTCCCTGGAGTGGAATATAGAAGACTGAATGCAGTCATTCAGCAGCAACAATAATGAGAGGCCTGTAGTTGTAGCAGCATCATATTTTGATTATGCAACATCACACAGTACAACAGTAATTAAGGATGCAGCTGATCTATCTAGATGCTAGGACAGTGAAAATGTATAAGCATCAGCACCATCTAAAAACTTCTTATTTTGGAAGTGTGACAAATTATCACAGCATGCTATACATCAAAACCATATCAAAGAATTGTATTACAGGTGAAATATAGAAAAAAAAATTGCTCCCCCATATCTTGCATTTCTCTAGAATATATTACCTAAAAAATAAATAATTTGAAAGCCTTAAGCATAGCTATAATAACTGATTCTACCTTCTAAGGCTGTGGTGTTATAGACAAGTTGAGACAGAACAAAAACTTTAAACTCCTGAATTTTGTAGAAATATAAGCCTAGCACTGTATATTTTAGCTCTAACAAGAAATTACGCATTATCTAAACTATAACATTACAGGAAGCTCTAAGTGCAGCATATTAATGTTGGAGCATGAACTGCACTACAAGATGCTCAGGAGAAGCTCCTAATGGCTCTCCCTCTGAAAGAGTCAGGTCTTGAACATAAAAGTCAATCAGCAGGAAATGCCACAAAGCCATGGAAAATGAAGATTGATAGATGTTGTCTAAAATGTAGGTTCGCCAGCTAGGTGACCAGATTAATTAATAATAAAAGACTCACTACATGTCTGCTTCCCTCTGCATTCACAAATACTTGGAAGTATGGCTTGCTCCTGTTGAAAGCAATATTTCTACGTTCAACAAAACACAATAAAATCTGTACTTATTCCCTGGACTTTTTTCTTTTACATAGAAATAGTGGGGTTGTTTGATAATAAGATGGAAATTTAGAATATCTAATGAAATTATGTCTCTTATCCTTCCTAATTACTCCTTTATGATTACTCTTTTACAGGTATTAATCAACAGGGATGACATCCAGCAAGGCTTTAACTAAATACTTATGTGTTTATGAACAATTCTAAAGTGTGGTTCTTATCACATGCTAATTTAGCTGTCTGTATCAAAGCTCGTCTGACTGTAAAATTGGATCAGACACTCCAAGGATAACATAAATTCAGTAACAAAACTAAGATGTAGCATAGGAGCTTAAAAAAATTATTTGGCACAAGCAAAGAAATTATTATAGTGCTATACTGCTAATTATTCATCATTACTCAGAAAATGTTACTTCCAAAAGACAAAGAAAAAAACACAGTGGATGCATAGGATTGATGCCTTAGGTTTTAGCTTTTATATTTTTTAGATTCTGTGCTGCTTTAGCAGGTAGCTTTAGGTTTCATATTAAATGCTACTAAGTTCTCTTCACAGAGCAGGCAGACGAAACAATTCCCTCTCTAGCTTGACACCAAGGACAACTTTCAGGCTGAAGAACAAAAATAATGGTGAAGTGAGAAGAAAAAAACAGGAGGATAGAGCTTCATAACCTGAAGTTATGGTTGGACAATCGACTCTAATATGCTGATGGACCAGAACTTAAAGTGTGGGACCTCATGATCAGACATCCATTTTTGTGACCATTTTGGGGCATCTTTGGTGTGGTTTGGCTGGACTCTTGTGCAACCCATGTGTACCCATTGATAAATATCTACTTTAAATACCCTTTTAATAAATATCTACTTAATCTTCTTGCTCTGTCTAGTCTCTCTTCCAGGTCAGCCTCCAGAAGGCATCAGGATGAAGGACAAAAAACATAACAATGGGAAAAAGCCTGGTAAAATTTGATAATATCTGCCTAAACAATTGTTTGGAAGCAAAGAAAGCAGTCATTTTAAATCTTTTTTAGTAGCTAAACCACCATTTTGTTCTCATAGCTTCTCTGTTGACAAACAGTAGACCAAGGAGGGCATGTTTCTTAATTGGCTCCCTTAAGTCCTCTTCCATAAAGTTGTCATTCAGGTCTTTTAAGAATCTTCTGGTCCAGGTTGGACCAGCTCTGTGATACTTCCAGTTGATTTCTAGGAAGGTAAAGTCTCCCATCAAGGCAAAGGCATTTGCATTGGAAGCATCCCATAGGTCCTAAGGACAACAAGGTAGACGAATTATCCACATAGGATAATTCATCAGTGTCGTCATTCTAACTAGGAATTCTATAGCAGACTCCCACAAAAGCATTCACATTATTTGTTTGTCCCTTGATTCTTACCTAGAAGCTCTCAACTCTGCCAGTGCCAGCTGTGTGCTCCCTATATTCCAACCCTCTGATACACACAATGCCACCCCTCCACCTCTTTTGTCTTGCCTCTCTCACCTAAAGAGCCTCTAACCATCCAGCAGGGCACTTCAATCAGGGGATTCATCCCTCCAGGTTTTACTTATACAAATGATGTCAAATCTTGAACTGGCCAAAGCCTCAAGCTTCCTCTTGCTGTGTGCATTAGTATACAAACATTTCAGGTGTGATACCTTGTTGGTAGCTAACAACTCCTGAAATATATTGAGGGATCTCATTAGTACTCATTTCCTTAAGTTTTGACACACCATTCCATTGTCCATCATTGGCAACCCTGGTTTGTTGTCCCTTTCCCATATTCCAAGCTAGTTTAAAGCTCTGTCAATGAGCTCTGCTACTCCTGTGCTAGAACTTTTTTTACCTTACGAAAAGGATGTATCTGGTTAGGTGTCTGTAGACCAGGAATTGTGTAGAAAATCCTGTGGTCAGGAAGAAAAACTTTTTTTCTGACACCAACATTGCAGCCACACATGGACCCAGTGGACCTGCCTATTCCTATTATTTGTTGTTACTGAAAGAACTGAGGAAATCACAACCCATGCTCCTGGCATCTCTACCAATTCTCCCATGGCCCTGATGTCTCTTTTGGTTGCCCTTAGACTTTGTTTTTTCAATGCTGCCAGCTTGAACATCCAATAACAGTTCAGAGGGCCTTACTGTGCTTACTTATAGCACATCTATATTCTATTTATATTATAATTTTGTATATTATTTAACACAAAGAAGAGCAAAAACAAAATCCCAAAATATTACTGGGTTTGATATCATGTTGCAGGTACTAAAGGCATAAAAACACATGAGAAAAAACAAACATGAAATAACTTAAAAGAATCGCTCACTCAGCATGCCAAAGTTTTAGAACAGCAGTTTCTCTTTGTGAGCCACAGTGAAGTCTGAAACCAGAGATACAACAGAAGCCTGAGTTTTCAGAAGGGACTAAAATTTTTTCTAGAATATTATTAGGCTAACATAAAAACATTTCCCAGAACTAAGCCAAAAAATGCTCAATATATTAAGTGAATACTTCATGATTGTAAGAAGCCATTCACAGATACACACATGCTTTTCAAAATATCATCTGATTAATACTGCGAAACTACTAATGTTACACAATATTTTTTCCTTTTTTTTTTTGATAAAACTTTGGTCACCTAACTACTTCAGGATATGTATGGTTTTGAGATCAATAACATTTAATTAAACAAAATATCTGGTTGAAATATCTGGTGGAACTATCATTCATGACAAGAAATTCCTACTGGCCCTTTAGAACTACAGATATCTGAGTCCTATCCTTATATCTTAGGGTTTTGATGATTGTTTCATTGAAATAAAAACTTGAGGGTTGTTTGCTCTTTGATTTAGGGTTTTTATTGTTGTTGCTTTTTAACAGAGTGTTTTCTAAAATATCAAACAACTAATGCACTTAACACTAACATCCTTTAGGACTGATGTTCTGTGTGGTGTTCAGTCTATGCAAAAGAAAAAATAAGGCTGAACAGATCTGAAGTCCATACTGATACATTCAATAGCGCTAATATAAAAAAAAAGAAACATAAGTCTTTGAAATTCATATCCATAAAAATTGTAGTAATCACCCGAGGCCCACACCTATAACCTTTTCTCAATTTTTAGGTCTCTAAGAATTACATAGAAGCAAATAATAGAACTTGTGGGTAGTAGGAACATATCTGAATAGAATTCATGCCACAAACACAACAACCAGATACTATGAACTAACCACAGCACTTTGTAAATATTCTTTGCTCATGAGCTTCAACCAAAAGCCTGAAGGAAAAAATTCTCAAGGAAGTCCTTTTTATTCTCCCCACAAGCATACCAAAACCAACTCCAATCATACTGCTTAGTAACATAATTTTTGTTCCAAGTTAGTGCTTCAGTACAAAACTCTTCAACAAAACCTCAGCCACACAGGAACCAAATGATCCCAAATTCCCCTACCAGCCCAACTGATCCACAAGACAAGACTTTAGAAACAATTACACGAAACTTGCTTCAACCACAACTTACCATAACACTGTTCAACAACACACAGAATACCCCAGGAACACTCATTAACTACCCCCATCACTTTTAAACTCACCCAAACCACCTGCCTGCCACTTCCTCATGTAGTAGTACCACTCACACTACTCCCAGGTGTTTCCCCCATGTAGGTTAATCAAGAGACAAGAGCTAATTGCTTTCCCGTTACCTATCACATAAGGTGCCCTGCTTTAATTCACTAGATTAAGCAGGAACATTTTCAGCTATGCTTGCTCCACCTAGTTTTCAGTAAAAAGAAGGTATAAAAAAAGGAGTTTCAATTTAAATTGTCCCTGAGAGCCTAACAGTATTCCCTTATCCTCTGTGATGCTGTCTATAAGAGTGTTAGTTAAGATTAAAAAAAAAACAATGGTAAAGATTTTGGCAAGTAAAAATAAGCTTTTTTGGAGAGAGGAGATGAAGAAAAATTAAGAACAAAAACCTATTTAAAAGGAAAAACTCAATTGTCTTGATTAGACTGGAGACTATACTAATGAAAACTGACTTTTGATGAACTCCAAATCAGAG
>VZTB01011849.1:1766-68686 GCA_013397245.1 Thryothorus ludovicianus | reverse complement strand
CTGAATGCATGATTAAAATGGCAAGACAGGATTCATTACTTGCAACTAAAGGTACAGTAGCACATATCTCCTAGCTAAGTATTTTAATCCTTACATTATAAAAGTCATATTGCCCCTCTTTCCTTGCAATTCAGCATTTTTGTTTTCCCCATTCCTCCTTTCTCCCCCAAACTTCACTCAAACAAGCACAGAGAACAGAAAATTAACACGCTACAACAAGTCATTCCTGGAACCCCTCCGTAGTTATCAGATATTGAGAGGTTTTTAAGTTTCTAGTGACTAATTTTAGACAATAGCATTGATCAGAGCTGCACTGAATATTTTCAAAGCCACCATGTGGAGGAAATAGTTCTTTTTATTTCCTTAGATTGCCAACATGCAGACTTTAACATTTTTAAGCACAGACTTTGTGACTTGAAAAGTTTTAAAGTGTTGAATATCTGCAGAGAGGTACAAGAAATTAACAAAAAAAACCACACAAAAATTTTTTGCTTTTACGGATTCTCAAGAAGAACTCCGTGTTGTGGTGTGCAGTGGCTCTGTGCAAGTTAATAAAATTCTTTCATACTCAGATTAAAGGATATACACAAAAGTCCAGACCTGAGCTATGATAAACACCATCAAAATCAACATGCTACACTTGATCAAGCTAAATACTTCAGGCACACACACCTTTCTTTCTTCTTGCTTTATACATACCCTAAACCAGATTTCAACATGTTTCAGGAATTACTATTGAAAAGAAAGCTGAAGTTTGCATAATCAGGCCTTATTTACAGAAAAAATGCATTTCCTTGCTTACTCACTGCAGGAAAGCTTTAGCAACTAGAATAATGTGACTTTTTTCCACAAAAAAAGTCCAGAGAAAGTTCTGTTGACTTTTTGTTTCAATTTGGAGATCGTAATGAATTTTTTATTGTCCGTATTTTTTATTTTTTTTAATTCCATGTAGATTTGTCTTGCTGATAACATGATCTATTGTTCTCTGAAGTATGGCGAGATTGCCATCCCTTAAATAGACAGCACTTATTGGAAATTAAACCTCTACTAATGTATTATAATTATTACTTCAGAGTAATTTGCTGCTCCAGCAGGAAGTCAGAGCTAATCTGATGTTAACATTTCTTCTGTGGAGCTGTTAATATTTTCTCTATACTGAATATCCATGTAATGGATCTAGCCTGAGGCTGATTAATGATCTTGGTGCTGGAACAGTGATTTGTAGCTAAATCAGCCCTCACTGAAGGAGATTCATTGTTACTTCAGTCAATACTGTTAAATAAGTGTAAACAGTGACTTTGGTTAGCGCAAATGTAATCTAGTAAAGGTGAGAGAGAGGCAATAAACTGAAATAAACAAGGGAACTTTTACCATTCATGCATTTCATTTGAACATGGAAAAAATCATAAAGAACAACTTGTCCTCAACATTCCAATGTTCACTGCCCAAAAAATCAAAACCTGCACTATTATACTAAATTGCCATCGAACAATGCAAAAAGGAAATTGAGCAGTATGGATAATAAAAACTAATATTTCATCTTCCTTTATCAACATGAAGCTGAAGATTAAGGAATAAAATCTCCTTTCCATTTCTTTGTAAATTCTCCATGTTTCAGTATATGAATATTTATACCACTACTACTATTACTTGAATTATCTACAGGTAGATCTCAAGTATATAAATATAAATGAACAAAATTATCATCATCTTCTGCTACAATTTTTTGAAGAGATTGTTTTCATTTATATATATTAATTTTCAATTATATGTCTGATTGAAATAGGACTTCTTGAAAATTTTTTTGAGAAAAGAATAAATATAACAATAATTTTAAAGGTTGAAATAAGTTAATAATGTTGGTTTATTTATTGTCTGTAATAATTTTAGAGTTAATATTTTTGTACTCTGAATTTAAATGAAAAGTTGCATTTTACTTGAACTAATATTACTTTATTAGGAAACACAAATATTTCAGATTGTGATTTTGGATTATTATTTTGTTTTCCTGGTGTATTCATTTTCAGTCTATTCTTGAAAAGGCAGACAAAGAAAAACTTGAAAGAAAGGTGAAGTGGGACTCCCTTACACAGTTCCCTAACTTCTCTAGTCAATAAATGTATATAAAAAATATTAATTTCACACAATGTTAAAGATAACTGAAAATATTCTGAACAGAAATGTACTCAGCTTGTTTTTAAAATATACATTTATATATTTTTCCCATTCTTCCTTTTATTCTACAGGAAATTTTTCTGAACATCATTTAAGGGTGTTTCCTTACAGACTGGTATTACCATAACAAGTTGGGTAACAGGTGGTAAGGTCTGAGTCCATCAGGGCAGACAGCACAGGAACAGATAAAATCTCAATCTAAATTGATGAAAATTCCAACTGACTTCTCCGAGGAAAAGCTCCCTGCATTTTTCCCTTTTTTATTTGTTCTGCTCATGCTTAGATGCCAGGGAGACCCTGCTAAATCCCAGGACAGAGGGAAGCCCAGATCTGCTGAGACAAGAAGCTGAACCTGCCCCTCTGTCCAATTCCCTGTTTTGATTCCTTCCCCTTTCACACTCAATCCATCACCTTGGCTTCCATTCTGGCCTACAGCTACTATACAGTGTTTCTGAACGTTTCTCAACTTTACCAAATGAGCCTATTTTAAAATATTATATCCAATTGCCTTTTCCTGCTGTCCCAAATCCTCCTCTCAAACAACAGCAGCAGCTCTTGGGGGCAACCCTGCAGTTCATGGTCATGTAAAATTAATTTGGATCATTTCAATACCTGAGAAATTGCAGAAAACTCCAAGTTGTGTTAAGGCTGAGTATTGTTATAAATTAAAATCTTCAATTAGGCAGCTGTACCAAAGCAAAGCAATAGCAAGGCTTTGTGGGAAGTCTCATTTGTTACACAACCCACCTGTAAAACAACCAGCCTCAGATTCTGTAGCATTTGAGGGTCACTAACTATCACACAGTCAATAAATTTTTATATATAAATACTTTTCTGGGAAGAATAGTTTATGGCATCTTAGGAACAGATACTATCTGCCTAAGCAAATAGCTATATTTGCTTTGTTGAGACAACCTGTCCTACCTTAAAGTGTGAGTTTTGTACTTCAGATTCGTTGTAAGCTACAGCTTTATTCTTAAAGACCTAAGGATAGGTACAGTCCTTAGTTCTCTGATTCAGTTTTTGTCTCAATTTCTGGATTTATTTTTAAGCTATTTTGTACAAGTCTTTTTTGGTTTTTGTTTTTTGATTTTTTTTTTTAATCAATTTCTTAGAAACCTAAATAATTGGACTTTTGAAATTCAAACATACAGTAGCAAATCATTCAGCTTGTATGACAACAAAACACTGTTACAGTAATGCATAAATCTTCTAGTCCTTTTCATAATAAATCATCTTTGCTGGTCAAATGACACTTTCTGTATATTGAAGTGTGCTATACATATACTATATGCAGAGACTTGCCAGACACATGTATCAATGGTGAATTTTTAGTTATTATTTTGTGAATATATGAACATATGTGAATATACATAAATTTGGTAGTTTTTAACCAGATGAAATAAGAAAAAAAAAGAACATAAATATAATTACCTGAGAAATAGAGAGTTATGGTGCCTTGGCAGAGGCAAATGGCTGGAAGATTTAAGATTTCTCTCAGAAGAATAACAATACATGGCTTTCTGCTCTGCATATAGATATATGTGTGTGTGTGTGTATATATATATATATACATATATATACATGTGTGGATGTGTATCTATATGTACAAACTCAGTTTCACCATTTTCAGTTTTATTGCTATTAGTCCTCAGTTACCTTCGGTGGTAACTTTCTTACACGCATTCCTAGCAGTAGGGTTTGTTCTAAGTGTGGGATCCCACTACAGGAACAAATTCCTTTCCCATAAATCTATTTGCACATAGAGCTGAACTCAGTCTTGTAACCCATCTCTGTTTATCATCACCAGTAAAAACATGTTTCAGCTTTTATATTTTATAGTTGGATAAAAGTAGAAAAAAATAATTTTTTTTCAATATCCAACAATTCTTCTCTTTCTTCCTTTTATGAAGTGTACTGTTTTCATTAATATGTCAGTTTTTGTATGCAAATATTTAGCACTAAATATATTGTTCAAACTATTTTCCCTATTGATCATGTAGTTCATCTGCTAAAAGCATGAAAATAATTCCATCTTCTAAGAACCGCATTGCCCTGTACCTCAGTAAGAAAATATTCTCATAAATACTAAGAATGTATTAATGCTGTATTCTGAGCTCTTCAAGAACATGTTTGTCTTGGTTTGTGTGGGCTGCCTTATATTTCCCAAGCTCTTTCTTTCAACTTGTTTTGCTCTATTAGCAATTATCGAACAACCAGGTTATTATTGCCTAACTTACTTCAGTTTTACTTAGCTTTGAAAACCTGCATGTTATGCCTGTTGTAATAACTTTTTGGAAAGCAGTGAGTTATGAGAGTGTGCAATTACTCTGCATAGAATGAAGTAGCACACTAGCATAGCCATGTGATTTGAGTAGAGGCATAGGATGACAGCATTAAGTCTTGTGCACGCCAGGACAGGATAAAATGAAGAGCTGTGAATGATCCAACAATAACCATTACATGCCATTATCAGGATGTAACCCTGGGAGATAGGCAAAACCTTCTCTAGGGGCAACAAAACAAAGAAATATCTAACAAATACAGAAAATGACATATAAATAATTTCATATGCAATGAAATTACATGGCCACCAAAAGGGGCAAAGATGGTTGTAGCTGCCCAAAGGAGGCATCCAAGTAACATAAACTTACCAAATAACAGCTGGATAAACACAAGGGACTACAAATAGGAACATCATCTTCCTGGGTACACAGGCCACCCCCAAAGCCCTCTGGATCCCTAAAGTCCTTATGAATGGCATCCCTTCCCTCTAGGGTATGAAACACAACACTCAGGTTGGGCTACATGTAATCCCTAATGTCCCTAATAAAGACATTAGCCAGTGCCTATCCTATTACTAACCTTGAGGAACACCACTTGTCACTGGACATAATTGTGGATATTGACATTATAACGAACCAGTTGTATCTTTTGAATTTCCACAAGTTCGTGGAGATTCATCTCAGTTTACTGAAGGATGTAGTGGCAGGACCACTCTTGATCCTCTATGAAAGATTTTGGGAGTTTGGAGAGGTACCTACTGACTGAAAGCAGGACAATGCTATTCCAGTTTAAAAGAACATGATAAAAGATCCAGAGAACTACCAATCTGTTAAGTCTAAACTCAACTCCTGAAAAAATTGCAGAGATCATACTCACTACTAATGGAAGGTATTTGAAGAATAATGCAGTCACCAGGTGCAGTCAACATGGGTTCCCAGAGGAAAAGTCCTATTTCAGTAATTTGATATCCTTCTAGGATAAGGTTACTCCCCTAGTGGATAAAGGGAAAGTGGTGGATGTAGTTTTCCTGGATTTTAATTAGGATTTTGATACTCTCAGCATCCTTCTGAACAAGTTGTCCAGCTGTGGGATGTGTGGATTCACAGTGTGTTGGTAGAACTGAGTGAAGAGTGATGACAGGTGGTGTTCCTCAGGTGCAGTTCCTGGGCCAGTCCTGTTCAATCTGTTTATCAGGGATCTGGATGCAGGAGTTGAATGTACCATTAACAAGTTTTCTGATGATCCCAAACTGGGAGGTGCCATTGACTCTCATGTGGGACAGGAGGCCTTGCAGAGGGATCTAGAGAGATTGATGCTTTGGACTATGATTAATGGGATGAAATTTGATATGTTCAAATACCAGACCCTGCACCTAGGACAGAGAAATGTTGGGTAAGAGAATAAACAAGGAGAACAGTGGCTGGAGTACAGTCCTACAGGGAAGGGACCTGGGGCTGCTGGTCAGCAGCAGCTCAGTGTGAGTCAGCAGTGCCCTGGCAGTCCAGAGGGCAAACCAAATCCTGGATGCATCAAACACAGCATCCCCAGCCGGTCAAAAGAGGTAATTATCCTGCTGTATTCAGCGCTGGTGTATAGTCATCTAAAGTATTGTGTGCAGTTCTGGGCCCCCCAGACTGAAAAGGGTGTGAAGATCTCTGAAAATGCCTGTAAAAGGCTAACAAAGCTATTGAAAGGGCTGGAAGGAATGTCTTGTGAGAAGCTGCTGAGGACTTTGTGCTTGTCTAATTTGGAGAGAAGGAAGTTAAAGACTGACCTCATTGCCATTTACAGCTTCCTGAAGAGGGAAGGGGGAGAGGGAGATGCTGAGCTCTTCTATCCAGTAACAGGATGTGTGGAAAGCTGCACTATGGGAGGAGGACATTATGAAACACTTCTTTACGAAGACAGTGGTCCAACACTGGAACAAGTTTCCTGGAGAGGTGGTGGATGCCCCATGACTGTTGGCAATTATGAGATATTTGGACTAATGTCTTTAATAACACATTAGTTGAAGTTGTCAGGCAGTTGGACGAGATGACTGCTGCGGGAGTCATGGCACCTCTCTTCCAGATATTGCTATTACAGGGATCTCTGATGTTCTTCATAAATATACAAATATATTAATATATAACATGAGTAAGTAAAATTAATGGCTGTTCCTCTAAGAACAAACCGTGAATCTTTCATGCCTAATACTAATCTGACTAATCACAACAGTGGTTTGTCTTCAGTGTGACTAAAAATGTTTCAATATACATTATAATACTTACATAAAGCTTCAATTTTTTTAAAAAGAATTACTAGCAAAGTAGAAATGAACTTAAATGAGAAAGTATAAGTATTAAAAACTATTATAGTATCCTAAAAAGGATACTATCATTTCAAGCAACATTTCAAAGAAAATAGAAACCCTATGAAAGAATACAATAAAAATATTTTTCTGATAATATGGAATATTCTATTCTTATGAAACAATATTTCATTATAAAAGAGATTTAACTTATGGGAATGAGATCATGAAGAAGAATAAAGATAGTAAGGCATCAGCAGAAGTTTTTTACTAGTTTGTAACAATTTTCAGAAACAAAGAAGCCATCTCAGTAGTTGGATCTCAATTGCATGCGAAAGTGCTAGAATAATCTCAGTGATGTTATTTCAGACAACTGATGAGAAGTCCTGAAGGGCAAATAAATGTATCATAAAATCTCCTGTCATTCTTGTTTTTGTTTTTTTTTTTTTTACTGTACACCTTCCTACAGTGTTAAAGGTGTTGAAATATATATTTTAAATTTGCTTATTAAAAATAGTCTATTAAAAAACTATTTGCAGACAATATTTTAATTTGACTTGCTTCTTTCCCTTCCACCATCTTTGGGACAATTTACTTTCAGCTTCATGCTGCCAACTATTGAATAGCTTTTATTGGCATAGCAGTAGAAAGGTGTTGTGAAAACTGAAGAATGTTAATTTATCAGCTGACATCATCTCTTGACTCATCTGAAAAATCCCAGAGGAGCATCTGCCTTCAAGACTCTGCCCTCCCCAGGGACTGACATATCTTTTTATGGGTTTTCTCTATTTTTATTTTTTTGCTTTTTATGTATTTGATGTTTCCACTTGAATGTTTAGGCATCATGCATCAGCCCTTACTTCAGCAAAGGAAGGAAAAAGGCTAGTAATTCCACCTCTATTCATCCTCCTTGGGAATGGTTGTTCCCAAAAAAATACTGAGAAGGGATCATTTCACAGCCTAGACACACTAATGAGTTGCAAACTGTCTGACTTCTATGACTTATTCTCAATATCGGTGTAGGGTCAGGCTCCTGATTTATATCTCCATAAACTCAAATTAACAAGATTAGTCCTAATACCTTATGTTAGCCCTGAATTGCTTCCTAGGTAATTGGTGAATTCACTAATGGGAAGAGGTTAAACTAGCATTGCACTTTGGAGGGAATATTACTACTGGGTATTAACATTATAGAGAGATCCATCACTGAGTGATACGTATTTGTATGGCACTCCTTTCCACAAGAAACTGAAAAGCAGATTGCATTAAATTGTCAGAGAGAAAAGATTCAAGGTGACATAATGTAAATAGAATAAGTGCATACTCTTACTGGTTGGTTTAAAGCTAGACACAGATTTTGTAAATGTAGAGAAAGCAAGTTTCTGATAGAAAATAAGTATCAACTGCTACATTAGATGGAAACACTCCTTTGAAAAATTAAAGCATGACTGTGCTTATCCTGTGGCACAGTCTCAATACACATTTACTAAGATGAATATCTAGACCAAGAGACACTGGGTTTGACTTCTGCTTGCTTATATAAACAACATACAAAAATGCTTTATTATTTTGCTACAGAATTTCAAAGTCTTCATTTCTATTAATGAAATCAAATTGACCAAAAGTACGAAGCAACAGGGAACAGCTCAATTATACTAATTATTTAAAAAGTTTTGTGTTAGATATGAGAGAATGGAGGGATAGTAGATTATACATAAGCAGATTATAGATATCCTTTCTGTAAATTTTCTTTTCTAGAAGAAAACTTTCTGCAAATTATGTACCCTCAAGGATACTGTTTCAAGCATGCCTTTCACCACTGTTGGACAGATGGTTGTTGGTTCATAACCGAGGGGAAAAAACATCACAAGAATGTCTAATATAGAAATGTTTTCCTCAGTAAAGAAAAACCTCTGGTTTTATACCAGATGTGCTCTCCCCACCCAGGAGGAGAGACAAGACAGAGAAAAACAAGATGATGGTAAAGCAACAGTAATAATGATCTGTGGTGTGTGGCTACTGATGGCTTCTGATGTTTGTGGGTTTTTTTTGTTTGCTATGCTGCTCTCCTTAAGACAGAGTTGTGTATTCTGCTGGGGAAATATATGAGATGTGCATTGAAGTGAAAGACAATGCAACAAATTCACTTGCAAAATAGTGATGTGGATATCAATGAGGTGTGAGCCCCTCAATCTCCACTTGTGTGAAAGAAGATAAAATAGAGAGCAAAGGAAAAAGATGTTTTCAACGCGGTTATTAGGAAGTTTTCTTTCAATGCTGTGACAATGGAGCAAGTTACCCTTGTCCAATCCAAATACCATTTCCTAAATTTATGTTAGGTTTTCCTATGTTTAGATCATACAACATATTTCTAATAAAACTGTGTAACTTTTTAAAGACTCAAATATTTTTAGCAACAATAACAAACAATCCTAAACTATTTCAAAAATATTAAGACTGCAAAAGCAAATAGTAAGAGCAGAATAGGTTGATTCACTATTATTCACTTAACACACACTATGATATTGTGATATACATTAGTTTTCCACAAAGTTCTGGTCTCATGCAATGACTCCAATGAAAACTTGCTCCATATATGTCTTTTTATTACTTCAAAGTTTCATGGGAAACTGAAACACTGATATCAACCTTTCTCTAATGTCATCTGGGTTTAGGTTTTCATTTTACAACTGTGAAAATTAAGACAAGACTGTCAGAAGTATCTGTTAAGTATCATCATGTATGCTTCTACAAAACTCATCATAAACTCAATGGTTTAAAACAGCTCTGGTTAACTTTACATTTTATGTGTCAGGGTTTCTGCAAATAAGTCAATTTAAGTATTTAGAAATGAATGATACCCACTTGTTAAATGACACATTCAAATGAGTTTTTCAGAATTACATAATCAGTTACTGAGACGGAGAGAAAATACAATTGTTTATGATGGTTTTAACAATTTATCTTTCACCAACTCAGGAAATGTGCTGAAATGCTACAATGAACTCCTTGACATATCCAACAATTTGACTAATCTCTAAAGAAGATTCTAAAAGCAATTGCATCATCATCCAAAAAAACCCAAAAAACAGTAATAAGGAATATTTAAACTTAGCCACAAGTAAATGCAGAAAACAAACACAGTTGACACTGAGCAACTTCATTTCCATAATATTTTCAAATAAGTTAAAAAAATATAGTGACTAAATTGTCTATAGTTTGTACTCACAAAATTATTCAGGATGAAAGGGATGTCAGAGCAGACACATGAGGTCAGATCAGGCTGCTCAGGTATTCACCTGGTTTTGTCTTGAAAAACTCCAAGGATGAAGACTGAATAACATCTGAGAAAGGTGCTCTAATTCTGGATTGTTCTCAAGGTGACTTCCACCCCTCTTATAGCCTGATCCTCTCTTATGTACTGTGAAGAGGCCAGCTCCATCTTCTCACAGGTGTCAGGGAGGATGGTGGGTGATGCTGTAGGGCACCCTTGAGCCATCCCTCCAAGCTGAACAAGCACTGGATCCTCAGCACTTCCTCGTGGGACAACTGCCCCAGATCCCAGACAGATGAATGTACTCAACTCTATCACTATTTTTAGTGCTGGGACACTAAAAGTGGACTCAGTATCCACATGTGCTTTCATGAGCACTAAGTAACAGCCACAAACCTGTGAGGCATTCAACTTGCTAAATTATGGTTTAATATAGATTTTCTAAACTTTGAGTGTGTTAAATAATTGTGCCTGCTTTTTTGCATACCTAAAGAGTCAGGTTAATCTGCTTAATTCCATGGGCTTCACTAATGTCCCAAGTAAGAAAAAACATTTTAAATTTCTAGATTTTGTCAATTGTAAGCAGATATATTAATGCTCCATAAAAGAAGTATAAATTTTTAAGTGAATGTAGTACACAACTGGTGTTCCCCTAGACAAGGAAAATTTAAGGGGCATGGATGTCTATCAATGTTAGGCAGCTGTTTTACAGAGATTAATATTTTATATTTCACTGCATTGAATTTAGATTTATTGACAAATACCCACTTCTCATAATAGTGGCTAGCTTAACATTAATTGAAGTAATAAAGTTGGTAATTGAAGTTTAAAAAGAGTTTTTTTATGCAACTGGATTCAAGATTCTGATCTCATTAAACAAAGAGAAAACTACCAGTGGGATGGGATGTACACAAGTATAGCTAATAGATCCATTTGCTAATCCAAGTAATTTAAGGGTGCTTGACTTCCAGAATTGTAGAACTAGAATTTCCTCTCAAGACTTCATCTCATGAAGAGTAATCATAATGCAAACAGGTGAAAAAAAGCAAAGACATTCAAGCTTTACTAACAATTATTTACAAAATCAGGATTTAGATATTAAAAATAAAAATCATGAGTTTAGAATTAGGGTGTTAATTAAGTTGTCTAGTGTAGAAATGCCATATATAGGGAATTTAGGAGGCCATTTCTTCAATGTCCAAGCATTAGAGGAGACAGAGATCAATTACAGACGAAGCAGTATATGAAAAGAAAGGGCGCTGCGGATGGCTTACAGCAAGAGCAGCATTCACAGCCTTGTACATTTACATGGGTGTTGCACATAAGGAATGAATAACTTGTTGTTAATGTCCTCTGGGGATAGAACATGGAGAAAGAGGCTTAAATTGAAGCCTTAAGTTTGATCATACATTAGTAAAACTTTTAACTGTAAAGACAGCTAAGCACTAAATTAAATTGAGATTGTGAGATTCCCATCATTGGAGGTATTTGCCAAGATTTGAACTAACTGTCAGGAACGAAAGAGGACGAAAAAGATGGCGCCTTTTGGGAATATTATTTCATATTTGCGATATAATGTAAGACTTTTTTTTCTTTGATGCATCTTAGAAAAGTAATTACATATTGCATGCTGTGAAATCTCTTCTACTATAAGAGAAATCCCAGCCAACATCCTGAGACGCATTTTTCTAAATGCTGTAGAAACAGTGAAAAAAATATGTCCTAAGGATTGCCACAAATAAAAATGGAAAATAAGGAGGATACATAATAGCATTTGAGTACAGCATTAAAAGGGACAAAGCTAATACAGAAAAATAGTAGTGTTAAAAACACAAGGTTATGTCTTATCCAACTTTGATGGCTTCAAAGGTTTTTATTAATAAGTGGGAAAGGTATTTACGGATTCATATACAAACTGTCTGTCTCACTATTATTAGCAAGCTAGTTTGCAGTCTAGTAAGTAATTTCATAAGAGAAGGAAAAGACTAAAGAGGCTTGGGGAATTGCCCCTCAAGGATGTTCATATTTGGGAGGTGGGAATAGCTGTGCTACAAAAACATCTTTACTGCTGTTTGTATCATATTTCCCTTAATTTAAATAAAGGATTTACAGGGTTGTCATTGTGCAACCTTTCCAGAAGAATGTTGTATTACTGATGATTCTGGGCCATCTCAGCCAACAGGCTGCCTTTAAAGCTAATTTTAATGAGGAAAATATAAGGGAATGTTATGGACAATTAGGAAGTAATGAAAGCCATGTCCTTGCAGCTGATAACACAAGATATTGAAGGACATTACTATATGTTGAGTCTGGATATTAATCAGCTAGACTACTTAATATTTCAGAGGTTGGATTTATTTTATGAAACAACTCCATTAATAATCCAAGAGAATGAATAAACACAACATTTGTTACAGAAGATATTTCTGTGACTGGATTGAACAGACATTATGAAAAAGAATCTAGAGAGGACAGAAATCAAGTTAAGAACTACAATGAGATTCACTGAGAAAATATACAGTCCTAGAAATGCGGGCATGGGGAAATGCATGCATTCTCTCCACAGTGAAGGACACCACACTTTTTGAACAGATGGGACAACCACTTCAGTGTTATGTCAACAGTCACTGAAGTTAGTCTTAGGATCAACCCAAGAGCACCCTGATGGGAATAATTCCCTCCAGTGATCTGCCAGCCAAGAGGCACTTCACATGCATAACACAGTGGCCCTAAAATGTATCTCTGTAACCATTCCAAGTCCCAGATCTGTTCTCAGACTAAAGCAAATGTAAGAGTCAGTGAGTGGCATGATGTAGGCGCATAACTCATCTATAAAGCAATATGGCTGACACTTGCCATGGTTTTCTAAAATCTTTAAAGTTATGATTTTTTTACTTCAATTACTACAATTAAACTGTTTTTTTTTTTTGTAAAAAATTATTCGAAGCTTTGGAACAAACTCCTCTCAAATGTCATTGTTTTTCTCCAGGCATACTGGTGGCATCACTCATCCATACTTCATTACTGGCATGAGGACCTGCAGCTTGTGGCTGCTCTAAAACAACATGCTCAGAACAGAGACATAAGACAGAGATACAACCTCTCATTATATCTGACACTCATCAGTGCACTTAACTGTAATCACACTCCTAAAGAGTCACAATCTTCTGAAAAAGAAAATGGTTCTAACATCAGAATCAAGACTACCATGCAATGCCAAGATGTACGGTCATGAATTATGCATTGTGTATCTCATTTGCCTCAGAAAGACATTGTGTAAATCAAAGCTTTTCTGTGCATCCAGTACATAGATATGAAGCACAAACCAAGTATTATGCTACCAGATGGTTTAGGTTTATTCTTTAAAAAAACTGCACCACAGAAATATGAAAAGAATAATTCTATGGAAAAACTCAAATTTGCTCTCAATCTCTTTCCCCCCTTATCTTTTGAAGGCATTTATCTCAAGTTTTGAAACTCTTGCTTTAAATAATCTAGAACTCTAGTAGTGTTTACATACAACTTTTCTTTTTTTGTAGAGCTGAATTTAAGAGCCTAGAAGGCATTCTAATCAGTAGGACGAAAACACAGAAGTATTTCATTAAAGAACTCTCAAAGTTATCATACTCAATTTCAATTGTAAAGAAAGGACATTAATACAAACCTATTTAATAGCAATCAAATAGAAATTAATCCTTAAACACTAACTACAATGGAGCAATAGCCCCTGCAGTGTGCAACTCACAGAGCTACTCAATTTAGCATGATGAGTACGAACAGAGGATGGCCGGCAGAAATAAGATTTCTTTTTCTATTTAGTCAATGCAGGGGTTTCTTTTGCTTACCTCCTAACAACATCTACAATTGAGTGCCAGCAAAGGGAGGATTTTACAAGTCCGTTGTGTCAAGTTCTAAAAATGAGCTTTAGAGACCCCTGGGTATTAAAGAGTAGGTCACAACAAAGGAGTTTTCTTAGGAAAAAGATGTGTCTTGTGAAGAACATCCTAGCCACAGATTTGGAATTACATGCTGTAGCAAGAAGACACATACTATAATCTTTCCATATAGGCATCAAGTTCCAAGACAAATCAAATTTAGTCATGGGCCTCACTACTGCCATTTGGAAGGTGGGTCCAAAATCTTCATGACCCTAACAGGTAGAGACCTTTCCATTCCAGACTGATTTATTCAAGGTCAATAGATGCATATTTATTTGCTCTTGGGCCAGTAATTCTCTTTACATTTCCTCCTTCTGTTCAGTCTCATCTCATACCTAAGCTGAGACAGTGATCATGTTCCCCCAGGCCTCATTTTACTCTGGGGCAATGTTTTCACATTGATTCATTCAAGATGAAAGGGATCC
Organism: Thryothorus ludovicianus; assembly: GCA_013397245.1. Lineage (NCBI taxonomy): Eukaryota > Metazoa > Chordata > Aves > Passeriformes > Certhiidae > Thryothorus > Thryothorus ludovicianus. The sequence continues at coordinate 54,298 of VZTB01011849.1, read as the reverse complement.
TTAGGAGGCCCCTAGTCCCACCCTCTGCTCAGAGCAGAGCCAACTCTGTAGTCAGACTAGGTTGATCTTTTCCTCTAGCTGTGTACCTCCATAAAGAGCCCATCTCTGTCTTCTCAGTAAATCCACACTGAAGCCTTTTATTTTCCAGGCAGGACAAACTTTCCAGAGTTAATATTTTTATGATCCATCTGCCTTGAAATTATTTGTCTATGTTTGGTTTTGTCTTATGTCTTCATTTTGCCTTTGTTCTCTCTGCCTTATGGGCCATTTTAGTTTGGTTCCATGTTTTTCATTATTATCTTTACTGAAAATTAAAGCAAATAAGGATTTTATTTAATTTCTGCTTAATCCCCACTACACAGCAGTCCTACTATTTCTTTCCTTTTCATTTTATTTTATGGATACATTTGGAGAAATAGTGCTTCTCGTTTTAATTCCTCTGCAAATCTGACTTTTGGCACTTCTTACTTTATTCATTACTGAGCTCTAAAACACAGACTTAATTTCCTTTTTCTCTTTGTAATCAGTCCCTCTTTCCATTGTCTGCTTAATCTTAGTATCTTTCAAGTCAGTTGTAAATCTGATACTGCCTTTATGCTTCCTCCTCTTTTAATGAAAGCTAGCCCCTGATCAAAGCAAATCAAACCATATCAAACCAAAATGAAATTCAAGTATATATAACAACAATACATGGACTTCAGAAAAGCCTTGGTTAATGTCTTCCATGGCATTCTCCTGGAAAAGTTGGCAAATGGCTTGGACAGGTTCTCTCTTCACTGTGTTAAAAGATGGCTCTATGTTTGGGCCCAGAAAGTGGTGATGAATTGGTGCTGCATTCACTTGGGGTCTGGGTATAATTGGGGTTCCACAGGGCTCAGTATTGGGCTCAGTCCTGTTTAATATCTTTACTGATCACCTGGATGAGGGGATGGAGTGCACCCTCACCCTCAAGTTTGCAGAGAATGCTAAGTTGGGTGGGAGGGTTGATCTGCTGGAAGGTAGGAAGGCTCTGCAAATAGGCTGGATTGATAGGATGAGGCCAAAAGAATGAGGTTCAATAGGGCAAAGTGGCACGTCCTTTACTTGGGTCACAACAACCCTGGGCAGTGCTACAGGCTGTGGGAAGAGTGACTGGAAATTTGCCCAATGGAAAAGGATCTGGTGGTGCTGGTCAACAGCCAGCTAAACATTATCCAGCTGTGCCCAAGGTAGCCAAGAAGCATCCTGGCCTCTATCAGCAGTAGCAAGGCCAGCAGGACCAGAGCAGTGATTGTCCCCTTGTACTCAGCACTGCTGAAGCCACACCTCACTGTCCACACTGCCCTGTGTCCTGTTCTGGGCCTCTCACAGCAATACAGACTTTGAGGTGCTGGACTGTGTCCAGAGAAGGGCAATGGAGCTGGTGAAGAGTCCAGAGAGTAACTCCTATGAGGGACAGCTGAAGGAGCCTGAGTTGTTTAACCTGGGGAAGTGGAGGCTCAGGAGTGACCCAATCACTCCCTACAGGTACCTGACATGAGGTTGTAGCCAGGTGGGGGTCAATCTCTTTTCCCAGGCTACTACTGATAGGATGAGAGGACAAAACTTCAAGCTGTTCCAGGGGCATCAGGAAGAATTTCTTCAAGGAAAAGGTTGCCCAGCATTGGAATAAGCTGCCCTATGAGATGGTGGAGTCACCAATCCTGTAAAGGTTCAAGAAATTATTGGATGTGGCACTTACTGATGTGGTGTAGTTGATGTGTTCAGTCAAAGCTTGGTCTTGATGATCTTAGAGACCTTTTCCAACCTAAATGATTCTGTGATTCTAAATTAGGCCAAATGAAGCTAATGTAAGATGTGCATACATTCAACACAGTGAAATATATATTCAATATTCGAGCCTAGGTGAAATACACTGTTGTACCTCCAGCTGGAAAAACAACACAGAACCTGCTGCTATACTGTCAGGATAACCCTCTGCTTTTTAACAGCAGTTGAAAAGAACAATCAACAAAATGCAAAGATGACTCATTTATCTTTCAATGTGTGTTTTTAAAGGGCTTTATTACTTATTATTCAATAGCTCAAACAGAGTATCAATTACTAGGAAGTGTAACACACAAGACTATTCTTCCAAATTGAATTTCAAATCCGAAAGGTTAACAAATTAGCCAAACACTGAATCATCCAATCAAAAGATAGTTTGGGTAGGAAGGAATCTTAAAGATTATTTGTTCCAGCCTCCCTGTGAGTAGGTACCCTTCCACTGGGCCAGGTTGTTCAAAGCCCAATCCAATCTGGCCTTGAGCCCTTACAGGGATGGGACATCCACAACTCCCCTTGGCAACCTTTATCAGTGCCTCACCACCCTCACAGTAAAGAACTTCAAAACATCTAATCAAAAATTATCTTCTTTCAAGTTAAAGTCATCCCCCCTTGCCCTATCACTCCATGCCCTTGTCAAAAACCCTTCTCCAGCTTTCTTGTAAGTCCCTTTAGGTATTCAAAGGACACTAGAAGGATGCTAAAGCCTTATTTTCTCCATGATGTCCAACCCCAACTCTCTCATCTCTCAGCCTCTCTTTACAGGAGTAGTGCTCCATCTATCTGAACAACTTTGTGGCCTCTTCCTGGACTCCCTCCAACAGGTCTAGGACCTTTTTATGCTGGAGTCCCCAGAGCTAGATGCAGCACTCCAGTTGGAGTCTATTGAGAGCAAACTCAATAGTGGAGGGGGAGAATCCCCTCTCCTGCCTTCCTGGTTTCACTGCTTTTGCAGCAGGCAAGGATACAGTTGGCCCTCTGGGCTGCAAACATACATTGAGGCTCATGTGGAGCTTTTCATCTACCAAATAAACCCCACATCCTCTCTATGGTGTTGCTCTCAATCCACTTACTGCCCAGCCTGTATTCATATTTGGGATTGCCCTGATCCAGCTGCAGGACCTTGCATTTGGCCTTGTTGAACCTTATGAGGTTCTCACAGGCCCATCTCTCAAGCCTCTCAAGGTCCCTCTACTTGTCAAGCATCTCTTCCCTCCAGCATGTCAACCATACCACACAGCTGGACATCATCCACAAACTTGCTGAGAGTACATCCAATCCTGTTGTCCATGTCCCCAAAAAAGCTATACATTACTGGTCCCAGTGTACACTCCTGAGGATGCCTCTTGTCACTGTCTGCCCTTGGGCATTGAGCCATTGAATATAACATTTTGAGTGTGATACCATCCAACCAATTCCTTACCCACTGACTGGTCTGCCCATCAATTCTGTGTCTCTCCATTTTAGAGACAAGGACTTCATGTGGGACAGTCAAATGCTTTGCACAAGCCCAGGTAGATGATGTCAGTTGTTCTTCCTTCATTCATCAATACGCTAAACCTGTTGTAGAAGGCAACCACATTTTTCAGGAAGGGTTTGCCCTTAGTGAAGTCATTCTGGCTGTCAGCAATCACTGCACTGTTTTTCATGTGCTTTAGCATGGTTTCCAGAGCATCAGATCAATCATCTCACTAGGCATAGAGGTAAGACTGACCATCCTGTAGCTCCACAGGTCTTTTTTCCCTTCTTAAAAACATTATAATTTGCTTTGAATGTTTCTTATCAAAAGACTTCAAGAAGTTTAGAAAGCAGCATTAGCTGGGGAAGAACAAAGAATTTTAATTGTTGCAAATCTTCTGGGTATTGGAATCTGTTTTGGATCAGTTGTGTTTTTAGAAAAGGAAATGCTTTACAGACTGAAGTGGGATGCACATCAATCTGTGAATCCCACTTCAGTCTGTAAAGCATTTCCTTTCCTCAAAAAGATTAGTACCATATTGTTACCCTTGGAATTATATGAAAATGTTTTTGTTGGAATAGATGCCAACATGGACACAAAATACTTTAAATGTGAATTAAGGTTATAAATACAAGCATGAAGAAAGATAATTTGATTTAAAAAATATGTCACCAGAAAAGCAGTAAAGACATAGAGACTACAGGTAAGCAGGTTCAAGCCTATATGGTATGGTGGTCTATTCCCTTTTTTTGTTCCTTGCACAGGATCAGAATCGCTTCTGAGTTTTTGTTTTAGAAATTAATGGCTATGTCTTCTGGTAATGAGCCAGGCAAGAGTATGTCTTTAGCAGGAAGCAAGACATTTAAAAAGATGAATAAAATTTATATCTCAGAATGGGAAGACTGTACAATGTTACAGTCTTCTATTTGCAAAATGGTGAGGTTCAAAGTCAAAGCGCTTGAGAACCTTATTTTGATATCCTAGACATGAAATGCTGTCTTTAATTATCTTCAAATATCTAAGGTCAGAAAATTTGAATAAGTTGCATAATATACAATAAACTTTCTGGGACAAATCTGTTTCATTACACAACAAGGCAATATTTGACAATACAGAGTTCATAAGCGTGAATACCAAAAAAGCTAATACTAAAATATAGTTTTACAGTATTTGAACAGTAGTATTTCCTGTCTGCCTATATAAAGCTTTATATAATGTTTATATGTAAGTCCATTTGATAAATAAATATGGACAATAACCAGGTGCTAGCCTGATACACTGTATGTTTTTCCAAAGAACTATCCATGTTGTGATGCAGGCACTAGGAGGCCGAATGTGGATAAAATACCCTAGTAAGAAATGTAACTGCAACAGTACAGAAAAGGTGAAGAAATAGGTTTTAGAGGTTAGGGTGGCAAAAATTAGGTAAGAGTCAGGGGAAAGAGCAAGAAACAGCATCTGTAATTAACAGCACATATGTTCTTGCAGAAATCCATAAAGTCTGCGAGTCTGTTATCTTAAACTGCAAAAACTGTTAGCTAAATTCCCTCTTGGCTAACTTATAGGCAACCTCTTCAGAGATCAGTTTACGTAGCATCTAGACTGATGAATGCAGGAAGGAAATCTTGTTTGTTTTCTGTGTATGAACTCATGTACAACAACATACTGGGACATCAAAGGTTTTAAAATTTGGTATAGATAAGACAGGGAATGCCAGAATTCATGTGTTTTCTGCAGCCATAGTTCAGCCATCTTGTGCATAAGAACAGTAAAACTGTCTTTAAAGGAAAGCCAAATTTGCATTGGAAATCTCTGGTAATTCTTAGGCACAAAGGAGAATGTATAAAGCAGCCATTTAAAATAGTAGCCTAATCTTTTACTGTTGGGATCTTCTGACTGTATTCTTAGTTGCTTGCACACATTTTTCATGCACAGTTCTTTATAAAGGGGTCTAAGAGAAGGAAATTCCCTAACAGCTACACATTGGTATCTTTTCCTCCTATTGATACTCATTCAGTCATCAAATGGCTAGTCTTCATAAATAATTTTGAGCTACAATAAGTGATAAATAAAATTCTAGGTTCCTTCTCTTTTAATATGCTGAGAAGGGATAAAGGCAGCCTGCACCCTTCCCTGAAAAAAGCGCCATTGCCAGTATTACTAATTAGAGATACCATCACTGCCTCTGAAGAGACTTTATTTATTTTCCAAAGCTTATTTCTGTTTGCTCTTTTTAAGCTTGCTTATTGTAATTTAAAGCCCACAAACTCCGTCTTACTCCTGCTGGATTTTCTTTTAAATTAATCTCTAAACTTTCAGTAACAAAGAAGGGCAGGATAGAGGATCTAGATCACCCAGTCACAGTGCTTTGCTTGTAATTTGATAATAAAGTATCACCATTCCTAAATGAATCCTTCTGGTATTAATAAAAATAATTAATAAAAATTGAAAATGAGCCCTTCAAGTCATCCAAATAGGCTTTATGATAGACTGAATTAATGAAAACAATACAACTCAAGTATAGAAATATGAAAATACAAGACTAAAGATTGTTTCTGTAGCCTTCTCCCTTTGTGTATAGATTATTCCTTCTTGTCTGGTGTCACCTGGTAGCTCAGGAGGAGAACTAAGGATGGAGCTTTGCCTTTGGCACAAGACAGAGCACTCTTCACGGAATAACTTTTGTCCAGTATCACTCCTTCACCTATTTCCATGGTTTAACATATTGTTATCCTGTCACTCACCTTCTTCCACCTGACAGATTTTTTAGGTAGCCTATACAGAACTCTCTAATTTGAATTAATACTGTTTGGTAGCATGTGAAGTTTTGTCAGCCAGACAATAAATTAAACCTGACAGACTTTTTACTCTCATATAAATAATCACTTACAATACAGGCAGAGAACTTCTGATCCAGAGAACTTCCTTTAAAAGCACCACATAGTTATTGAGCAGACACATTCATAGTCTTATTAAAAAAAGAGCCCAAATTTTGTTACTGAATTAATTAGACTTCAGTCAGGTTAAATAGAAACTGAGGGAGGGGGAAGTGAGAGGGAAGGAAGGAGTGAGGGGGTGTGCATTAGCGAGCTCTTCAATAAATTATTTCTAGAAATCTGACATCTGAAAGATGGAGAAGATGATCAAATGAAATAACATCAGAGCTATGGTATATGAGACACAACTGGTATCTGCAATCCATTTAGCAAATAATTTTAAAAAAATGTTTTATTATGATGGAATTGATAGAAATAAGGATATTAAAAGTCTTATTTTTCAGAGATAGTACAAAAAGATGATGGTCTTGATAGGTCTTTATATTAGAAAACACTGCAGTTTGGCCTCATTCTAAAACCAGTTGCCAATACAAAGAAGTAATGGAATTTGTTGGGTAAATAATACTCTGCTGTTTTTTTTCTTAACATATTAGTAAAAGTTCCGTCTTAAAACTTATTTCAAAAAAGTAAGCCTGAAACAGACAGCAAACAGACTATATTATCCTCAGAGTTAAATTTTAGCAATACAAAACACAGATAGGAGCAAAGACTTATGACAAAAGCACTAATGCAGAATTAAATATTCATATACCTGTTATTATCATGATTTATGAACCAACTAGTGCTAAGATAGAAAATATACAAACAAGATGTATTCATGGCTTGCCATCAGTAAAGAATATAATAAATAAATAATTTAAAAATACAGCATGGGAAGTAGATGAGTAGATATGTCAGCCTTGCAGAAGAGAAACAAATAGTCCAGAATAGTGACTCACTCTAATTCCAGCTGGGAATGGTACAATGATGGTACCACTCTGCTTTTGTGACAAGAAATGCCCACACAATATCAGATACAATTTTGAACTTCTGATACAATTCAAATTTGTTATAGAGCTTTGGGATAAATGACAGGCTTGTCCACTGATTTATATTATGTTCAAAAATCAGTTTGAGAGTCAAAAATCCACTTTTTACTATTTTTGCAATTAAAAAATGACATTTGAAATGTCAACAGTAGGTGGCTGACCTTTCCAATGAATTACAAAGAATTTTAGTAGGATGGAACTGTGTTTTCAAATCACAGTAAGACTGCATGCTTTTCCTCTCTTCTGTCAGACCTTTATCTTGGTAACAGGAAGATTTTTTCTTACAGTAACTTATGAAGGGAAGGTCACAATTTTACAGATCTTGGTCTGGTAAGGTCCTAACCCCTCCCTCCAAGATACAGATTGCCCTTTATATTCTCTGAAACTTCCAAGCAGCCTCCAACCTACAACCTTGCAAGACTGAGCCCATAAATGGCATTTTAAAGTGGGTTTTATTGTTCATTTACATTCACTATATTTCTTTATGTCCTGCCATTGTGTGCTCATTTCAAGCATGCATTTTCAATGCAGAAGATTCTATCAGCAGCAGCAGATGTGAAAGTAATGACAGGTTGAGAAATGATCTGTTGGTTGATTTTGGAAAGTACTTTATTTGGCTGAGAACAAATTTGGTTGTTTAGAAGACCTGCATCATAATCATATTCAATTTCAACTTCTGGGAAAAGAAAGGAAAACCCCTCCAGAACAAAGGATTTTATATAAAATTTATTAAAAAAAGAATATTCATGAGAATGCTAGTACAAAAGATAAAATGCTCCAGAGTCACTAGAAGAAAACAAAAGTAAGCGAGGAAAATGTAAGGGAAGACAACAGAAAATAAATCATAATAATCAAAACATAAGGAGTTCTAAGCTAATTTGTAAAAGGAGATAGTGGGAGAGAGTACATGGGACAGCTGTCCTGTGCATTATGTTCATGTCCCTTATAGGCCTTAGCAAGAATCTTGATTTTTGGAGAGAAGGGAATACTGTCCATGACTGTCTCTCATGAGATACCAACCGTGAAAACCTTTCCCTGAAGTCTGTGACTATTACAAAATTTTGCATCTTTTCCCATGCAGACTGTCATTTTCTCTCCCCCTACTCTATAGCTCTTCATTTTGTCTCCTGTCTTATCTCTTTCTTGTATTTCCATATCTAGCTAAAACTCATCTAACTGAGTCTTGTTTGGAGTTTCTGAAGCCTGGACCCACTATGCATTTTCCCAAAATTCCATCAGTAGGGGATTTGTTGATTGTTGACACTTTCAAAAATTAGAAAAATTGACAACTTAAAATAGTGAAAGAAATGTTATGTTTAGGAATAAAAAAGAGAAATCCTGAAATTTAGTAGAAAACAAAAATTCCTATCCCCTAGACACTAAAATGTTTGCTAATCCCCTCAAAAATGACAAAAAAAATCAAACAAACTTGTATTCTACTGTTTTAATTACTTTTTGTTAAAAAAGTAAAACATGACACTTTCTGGCCTCCAGAACTTCTTCAAGGTTCATAAATAGACACACAGAAAACAATATTTTTCTACTCTGAAAACGCTGCAGATTAATTTCTCCTGTGCATATATTTCCTATTGTATGAGAGCTAAGATAACTTAGAAGGTAACTTAGAGGACAAGAACTGTTAAATAAGGAAAAGGTAATCTTCTACTTCACATGAAATGTTTGGTATTTTGTCTCAGGTTTTGCTAATCATACAAAGCCCCAGAGCCTTTTCTTATATTTTATGTTGTCTGAAAGTTGCACTTGCAGCTTCTATCAGCCTCACCTCTCTGGCTGGATTGCTGTCCTGCCAGTGGCTGTCTCTTGTCCCTGCCCCTGTCCCACTGCGCAGCTGCTGATCAGCAAACAACCTGAAATGACTTTGCCTGTGCAGTCCCAAGGCAGTGCCTGTGATACCAAAGGACTGCTGGGTCTAATCAAACCTGAAAATACAGCAGTGTTTTAGCAACTGCTCGGATTCAGTTCCACTAAGCTGGCATCCTTGGATACCCTTGTTATAATTCCCACAGGCCACACTGCTACACAAACCCTTGTTATAATTCCCAAATGCCACATAGCTACACAGACTTTTCACAGCTTTACCCCAAAATGAAGGAGATGAGAAAAAGCTCAACCAAAAGCATTTTCAGGACATCTAATACCACACTGAAAAGCTGAAGAGAGGCAAGAATGCAAATGCCCTCTCCACAAGCTAGGAGAAAAGGCTAAGAGGAAAGAAAGAAAGAAATGGGGCTCATTGAGAAGGAAGATGCTGAATCTAACTATGGGAAAGGAAGTTACAGATGTTCAGGCTCCAATGGAGTTCATAAGTGGTGGAAAAGCTAAATGAAACAAGGCAGAAAGCAAAGCTAGAATAATGTGAACATAAAAATGCCTTTAATTGCCCATATGAAAGGTCTGTGTAGCCTGAAATCTTGAGAAGGGTGAGCAGCAGACACTGCAGGAAGGAGCAGAATAAAAAGCACAGAAAATGCTAATTTCTTGAGAGACATAATTAAATATTTAAGTATGTAACTGAAAATGAGATTGTGTCCGGATGATATTTGTTACTGGTCACTGCTGTACAGCTATTCTAAACATACTCTTAGCCTTGATAACATTCCAGGGCAATCAGAGCTATTTTAATCCTGCCCTTTTAAAAATGCAACCTGGTTATTCGTTTTAAGCCTGCCTAAAACTGCCATTGCATTTTTCCTTATTGTTTAATTGTGGCAAATATTGGAAAGACATTTCCTCCTCCGCTTTTTATTATTAGTATTATTACTGTTAGTATTATTGTAGGAAAGACATTGTAAATAGAGAAAAAATCTCGGCCTTTCAAAAGGATGTTTTGATAAGGTTAAAAGACAGAAAGACATTTTAGCAGATAAGAACTAGGGTTTTTTCTAACGATGGATGTAGGCTATTTACTTAGGACTCATTGCACTCTGTCATTCACAGTAATTTGTTACTGGGCTTACACAAATATCAGAGATGATATTATTATCATCATCAGTCATTTGTGCATTGTCTTCATGTCGTTTTTTATCTTTCAGCAGGAAGATATTCCCTTTTCAGAAACAGCTCAGTTAGTTTATACATGCCGTATATATTTCTCTTTCTGCCAGCTGAAATGATTGGGACATAATGCTGGAAATAAAAGAAATACTTTGTTTCAGTCATAACTTCCTAGAGAAAGCTTATTTTGGAAGGACTTGTTTCAGAATATAAAGTCTCTGCTAAAATGGGTAGTTTTCATCAATTATCTCTAAGTTTTTACTTAGGCTTTCTATAAGATATCGAAAGCTAGAAACATTCTCTTATAGAAGAAAAGGGAGAGTTTGGATGTTTGGAGTTCCAATCGAAATAAAATGTTTAATCTTGAAATGCATAAAGTACATTCAGCTGATTCAAGGGTCCTATAAGGAGATAAGAAAAAGGAAAAGCCTTTCTGATTTTCAACTTTTTTTTGTTTAAGTTATTGTCTCACTATAAAAGCTGTAGCTGAAACAATACAACCATGTGACACAATGTTTCTCTATAAAATTTTCTCTCTGAGAAAATTGCTGTAACAGCTGGGGATGCAGTAAGTACGCAAAGTATTTAAATGTCAACAAATTCTTTCATACCTGTTTTATCACAGCTGTTATTAGACACTGGCAAATATCTTTGGACCAATCTTTCTTTTGAAGTTAAAGATATAAATAATGGCATAGAAAAAACGATGTGGGGAAAGGTGTAATTCCTGCTGTCAAAAAAAAAGTCCTTGTAAATAAAATATATTTTGACAATCAGACTAAAGATTAAAGCACATCTAGTATCTTAGAGAAAACTCTGAACTATTCCTTGACAGGAAGAATGCAAAGCACTGTTAGTTTGGGAATCTGCTGTTTCCTGGATTACATCTGCCACAGAATTTCTATTTTCCTTGAAATCCACAGAACTTGGATACAAATATATGTTTATTTGCGTAGGTAATTCTGCTTTCTGTAGAAGCAAATCAAGTATCTTTATTCAACTTTTATCTCAGAATTCCTAGACATTGATTAGGCACTTATTTCCTGAGTGTTATCTGATCAGGAATTTTGTGATTGATTCTATGGGCTGAAAAAATATGCCACTTATATTTAAAGACACAACATTAGGAATATGAATAACTGAATTACTGACAAATATTCACAAGAACTTAATAACTGTAAGTAGACATACTTTTAATCTACACTGAGCACAAAAGTATACAGGCCTTAATATTTAGTTTGATAATAAGTTTAAGAAATTCAGCAGTTTTTTTGCATAATTCTTAAGATTTAAATTAATTATCTGATTTTAAAATAAAATTTAGGATTTAAAATGTATGAACTATATTCAAAATTAATTCTCCCAAGAGAAAATTTAAATTAGATTCATCCTATCCTAGTTTAAATTAATCCATGCAGCTTATTTAGAAACCTACAGGAGGAAATAAATAAACACATATTAAATTTTAAATGAGAAAATGTTTTGCTATAATCCAGGAAAAACAAATAAAAGCAAAAGAAACCAAACCAACCAACCAATCAATAAAAAATTATCAAGAAACTAACTCAAAAAATTATGCAGAAAAGCACCTCAGTTAATATCTTTGTACAATAAAAGTAGGAGTTATCCAGAACTGCAGTTTGTTCGGAGAACAGAAATGTGATGGCCATGCAAACCAGGAACTGGTTATGATGCATCCATGTGGATGGTAGCCCTTATGTTCATGGGAGGCATTACAATAATTGCCTCTAATTTAACTGTCCAAAGAACAAGGATTGAATATTGTTGGATGCATGTGGATGTAATTCCATATGCAATCACTGCTGTTGGGCTCTGTAAACCCATGCTTCTGCTTCTGGCATTGATTAAATAATTCCATTTGTTTAATGCCACCTATATCGATAAACAAAATGTTTTACCTAGTTCTACATACTAATTTTACCCAAACTGAGGAATGAACTGATAACGATACAATCATTCTAGGTAACTAAGCATTTAGAAAAAGAAAATCACTTTTTCGTTTTTTCAGTTACAATCAAGATAAATAGAGCCAGGTATATTTACAAACTTACATGAGAGAAACAGAATCACTGTAATGTAAATGGCAAACACTGCATTAACTTCAGGAAGCTAGTTTTTCTTTTACATTGTCTAAGAACTGCCTTAATCTCTACCTCATTTTGGTATGAAAAGAAAATTACATTTAAGCAACAAATTAATAGAAATCCAGGAATATATATTATTGTTTTTTTGCTCACTAAATGTAAAGAAGAAAGATCAGTTGGTATCTCTAGAGATAGCACCACAAACTAAGATTGGAGCTTCCCAGCTGCAGGAAACTATTTCAAATATATATCAATTGACTTTGCTGGAAAAATTACCTGTTTTTCCCTTCTAAATATCTAAACTTTTAAGTTCTAAAAAAGCAAGCATGCAAGCAAGCAAGCAACAAAAAAATAATACCCAAAAAACCCTCTCCCCCAAACAAACAAAAAGAACAATAAAAAGAAAAAGGAAAAAAAGCAGAAGGATGAACTATTTTCCCATTAGAATGAATGTTTAAGATTTTCCACATAGCAGTTTTAAAGTAATTTTATAATGTGGGGTTAGTTTTTATAAAAAATTGTAATCTTTTCTTTAGAAAATCACTGTTATTTCTTAAAGCTCTGTTTGTAAGAAGGCACAGAAAACAATGTTCTGAAATGTTCAGACAACTGTTCACCATTACTGTACATGTGACTACTGAAAACTTTCACAGAACCACAGGCTTGGCCAGGTTGGGAGGAGCCACAGTGGATCATCTGGTCCAATCCCAAACAGGGTAATCCCAAAACACGTGGCACAGGATTGTGTCCAGATGGTTCTTGAATATCTCCAGTAAGGGAGACTCCACAACCTCTCTGGGCAATCTGCTCCAGCACACAGGCACCTGCACTGTAAATTTGATCTTCCTGTTAAAACTTCTGCTCAATTATCATACTTGACTTTCTATACTTGACCACTTATACCTTTTGTTATTCTAGAACCTGAAGATCAAGACCATATTCTACTACAAAATGCAAATGTATGACAAATGACAATTTAAGATGAGTTTTCTTCCTCTTCCTAGGGCTAGAGAACTCTGAGGCTGGAGAGCTAATTTTGATTTAGATATTGATTAACTCCATATATTGGGTATATTTTCTGTTGTAGTCACTTTCAACATGCTATAAAAGCCAATATTGTTAAAAAAAATACTAACATTCCTTACAGGCAGTATCAAATAGTCTGGAATTTGGTTTTCTTTCAAAGTCTGGAGAGATGGAGGTCCCCGGTTATGTTTGCTCTCTGTGTTAATTTAGGTCTTGAACTTGCCCTCATCCACTGCAACACTTGCAGTGCTGCAGGTTGCTCTGGACTCTGGCTCCAGTCTGACTTTTGCTGACAAATCAGCTCAATCCTACTGCAGGGAAGCTCTGGCACAGGAGGAGGCTCACAAAGATGCATTTCACTACATAGATAATGAGATAACTTTTTTCATAGATGACCATCTGCCCTTTCCTCAGAAACTCATACAATTTCTTTACAATGAAGATGTCCTCTGGTTTGAGAGCTTCTTGAAAAAATGGTTTCTTGATAGCCCAAACATCTAAAGAGAAATAGAAAGTGAAATGTAAAGAACACAAAGACCTAATGAAGTTGAAGGCTCAAAGAGGCATCCTTTTTCTTTTTTTCAGTAGTGTCATCCTGAGTTAAAAGGATTATCAGTGCTACAGCAACTGTGTGATCTGGAGTAGGATAATTACCAGTACACTGTGATGATCAATGGGTAAAAATGCAACATCTTATCCTTCTCATTCAGAAAATTTCATGAGGTCTGAAAAGAAGGAGGGAGCATGATATAAACATGATAAAATTGTATATTTTATTTAAGTTTGAGGATTCTGTCTCCTACAGTTTAAATAGATAATGTGTTATTCTGCCCCTAATATTCTGCCACTAAATAGCTGCATGCATGATGAATGGTTGTGCAATGTAGTATAGAGATTTTTAAGATTTTTATTAAGTTATTACTGACTTTAGCAACCTATATTGCCACAGCTGGAAGACCGTATGTTTCTTTCTCCTGCTTTGACTGTGCATAGCACTGCTGATCATTACAATCATTACAATCCACCCTGGGAAAAATTCTTTGCATTTTCTTGTATTTAAAATTATAATTCTGCACATCTGAATTGCATCTTAAATTTTTAAATATCTTTACATATATCCATGATATAATTTAAATGGCAGCAGTGATGACATTTTGCAGAGGATCAGATCAAAGAATTCACTGCTGCAAAGCTGTGTCAATTCATTAAACAAGTCTGTGAAAGCAGATATCCCTAACATACCAAAACAAGGCATAGTCATTCTCTAATCTACTAAAAATACCTCTGGCATTTTACTTCCCATATTCATGGAGGCTAGTTCAGAGTCACATATGCTAGCCCCCATACTACATACTATAGCTAAATGTACAAGATTTTTTTTTTATATTTCTGAGGAATTATCTTTCTAAGAAACATTTATTAATGACTGATCACTCCTAGTTGAAAGAAACTGATAAAATTATTTCAAATTATCTTAAAGGCAGAAAAGCATTCTGAAAGTATCCAAATAAGAACAACTTTCTTCTACACTGCTAGAGGCAATCAGTAGATATTAAAATGTAATCTTTAGGGCATTACTTGTAACTGTATTATGTTTTCATTACAAGTAAAAGGTTCTTTTTTCATGAAAAAGTTTAAAAGTTAACGAAAAAACAGTATTAGAGCAGCACCACTGGTAGCAATGATAATTAAACTTGCTTACATTTTGCTATTCTAAGACTTTTTATTCTTATAGGGATTGAATATTAGTCTTCTCTGGATTTCATTTTTCAAACAATGCCACGTCCAAGTGTAGTCATACACATATAGAGAAGTGGCAATATTTCTCTTTTGTTTAAACTGATTAGGAGCAGAAATTGAAGTCCAGATCTGCCTTTGGGACACAACAAGTGTGGAGAGGTGATTTAAAACTCAGCTTTCATGACACACATTTTTGGTCTGAACATTTTTTGAGTTGGAGGAGGCACATAAAAATTGCTGCAAGCAAAGAAGCAATGCTAAAGATTCAATATTCATCCTTGAAAGGACATTGTAATAGTACAGTTTACACAAATGCACTTACAAAAATGTTGGTACAAAGCCACGAACAAGTGCTGCCAGAAATGGAAAAGTTTTTTAGCATTTCAGGTTTTTAGTGTGAAACATCAGTCACAGAATAACCAGATAATTCCTACTTGCAATCATATGTTGTCACAGTCTGTGTTTGTTCCAATTTGGTGTTTTATACAACGTTGGAAATTTTATTGTTAATGGTTTGTTCTGTGTACCCCTAAGTTGATTTGTTGTACATTCCCTAAGTTGATTTGTTCCTGAATTGTATCTGCCCCTGAAATTGCCCTTTATGGTACTCCCCACCTTTGTCCCAGTCCCTTCCCTGTCAGTTTCTCTAGTCCTGCCCCTTGTTCTTGAACCTTCCCTGTAACTCCAACCCTGAGCCAATCCTTTGAGTGTACCTCCCCTTGGGCATTCCTGGGTGTTTCCCAAAACTCCAGGCCCCATTGGGGCATGTGACCTGTCCTCTCCTCCCACCTACCCCATTGGTTGGTTGTTTGTATCCATCCCCTATTTTCTAACTGTATAAAATCCCCTGTTTGGGGGTGCTTTGATTTTTTTGTTCCTGAGCCTTTCAGTTGCAGTAAATCTTCTCTGCTGGAACCTCACCACTAAAAGCCTCCTCCTTCTCTTTTGCCCAATCCCTGCCATGGTAGGATACTCTGCATTATAAGTAAGTAGCTCTAAAGGTTCTGCCATTGATATTAACCAGTACCTTGGCAGTTCCCCACCCCTGGCATGGTGCTGGAGAACCTCTTAGAGCTAGCCAAGCTCCAGTGGGCCGCGTCAATATATCACTGTGCCAATGGACATGCTGCTTGTCCACCCAAGTAACTCCTATACTAGATGTGGTGGCATAGTGATACAGGAAAATAATTCTTTATGATGCTGGAAATCTAACTGTTCCATAGACATGAACATACAGAATGTCTACACACTTCAAATGTGTATGACAAAGTAACTATATCTTTTTCCTAGAAATATGCAAATGTGAAATGGAAAACATCCACTAAATAATTCCTCTGCTCAGGATGAGAAAGACTGGTGTGCCCAGATATTTTAAGGGTTTTAGTGTTTAAAGGGATGCATATTTTACTATTTACAGGGGGAAAAATAAAAGATTCACATTTAATCAAAAGAATAATCATGTTTACAATGAAAAGCCTGTCTTTAATCTTCATTCATTCCTTTCCCTATTATCTCATGGAACTGTGTTACAATAGCTGCATAAATAACACTAATCAATCCAAGTAACATAGCAGGATGTAGTCACACTTGGACCATACTTAAAAGGATCTGTTACTGTCATTACTGATGTTCCACTATGCAAAAAGCCTAACATTGTGTTAAGTCTTCCCTTTGCTTTTTCCTGATGTGCTCATGGAAGTGTAGCTGTCCCCTGCGATGACAGTAAGCCTTGTTCTTTCAGGTGTTACTGCCTTCCAGCTGACAGCGAGCATGCTGTTTGCTTTCCTTGGTTACACTAAGTGTTTCCCTCCCCAGGATGGCTTTCATCTTGTTTTTGTTTATGTTTGAATACTCTTTAGTTTCCTGTTCCTCTTTTTTGACTAATGTCAACAATTCCTCTCTAGCATGATATGCAATTTCATTGATAAACAGTTTATCCCCCCTTCCAGATAATCTCTAAAGGCATGAGGTATTTCTGGAAAAGTATTTTTGCAATACATTGCTGGTATTTTTATGTTTATTGTATTACTATGTTTCTTGCTTATCTTCCCTTGTTCAGGTATTTCTGAAGAAAGTGGTCTATTTCCACATGATCGTGGATTTAGTAAGTATTTTTTTTCAAGATATAGAGTAGTCTAATTTTATTTGGGATATGAGAATTGGATATTTGCCAAAATTATCAAACTGCTTAAAAGGTTCAACCGTAAGTGGATGTCAATTGGTCACTTTTAATACTCTGTCTTTCCCCTGTTTTTTCTGCTTACTTACAGGATTTCTGAAGGGAAAACAGGGTTGTCCCACATAACTTAAAGATCGTCTGGAAATAACTTTCTCTGGCTGATCTCAGCTACTTCATGAGAAGACAAATGGTCCTTTGAGTGGAAGCTCAGTACAGTTGTGGATATTTATCTGGAAATTTGGATTTTACAAGCAAAATACATTCTTAAATAATTGATGCAATGTATCTATATGGAACCAGGCAATAGTGTTTGGGTTAAGACTTTCTATTTTAGCTTATTATCATTTTCAACATACTATACGAGTTGGTTAAAAGATGGCAATTGAATAAATCTTGGTCATGAGATCTGCCTACACAGAAAAAGTTCAAATTTCTAGCTCAGTTGGTAGAAATGCATGCCAGAGAAAAAAATTATGTCCACATACTCTACAATTCTACTAAAAATCTGATTTGATTCTAAAATTTTCTGTTGAAAATAAACTGTCTTGACAAGGGAAATGGGATGAAATCTAAAGGCTTTTACTTGCTGCTTTGACTTTTACTGATAATTGAGTTTTCATAGTCAATAAATGTCAGAAATAGTTTTCAAAAATCAATGCTCTATTTGTTTTTTTTACTCTCTTGTTTGTTTGGTTTATTTTCTTGGAACATATTTTGCAGTGGCCTGAACAACACTTTAAATTAGTATAATTTCTCTCTGTAATTATTAGTAACTAATCAGTTATTAACATTGTTTCTTGTCATGGAAGTTTGCTTATTTAAGTAAGGAAAAACAAGAGCAATGTTCACACAGCCCAATTCTGAAAATCAATATCACTTTTAAATCCTGTAAAACTTTATCCATCTTTAGAGAAACATATGTTGAACAGAAATTAATAGGAAAAAGTATTATGCCTCAAACCACTGCACACTTTGAGTCAAATTACTAGGGCTCTCTACCAGAAAGTAGTCCTGTACAAGTCATTTTTACCTCAATATACAGTGCTCCTCTTACCTGCATATTTCATGGCTATATTAAACAAAAAATACACTTAATAGGTACTCATGGAGGGTTTTTTTTTTAATACCATCAGTTGCTTGATGTAAATATGCATTTATGGTGATTCACATTTTGAAACGTAAATGAAGTTAAATACCAAATTTAAAACCACAGAGAATCCTGCTTTTTTATCCTTTTTTTCTTTCATTGCATTCTAATGGTTCTAATGAGAAAACAAAAAGAAAGCATTTAATAAGGAAAAATACTTCCTTAGGATGAACTGGAAGGCTCAATTGTTATTTTGGTTTGGAATATCCAGGTATCACCAAACTCACTAGAATTAAGAAAAGCTGTGGTAGTGATTTTACTGAATGCAGACTGCTGAAAAAATCTTTACACTTAAAAATATAATGAAAAGACATTTTTTTCTGAAAACAGCAGTTTTAATTAGTGAGTTCATGATTCCAATTCTACTGCAATGAATACTGTGCCCAGTTCCAATGGACTTGAACTGCTCTAAAATATGATTAGAACCTCAGAATTCATGCAAGGAGTTCTTAGTAAGGACTAAATGAAAACTTAGCAGAAAACAGCAAGAACATCATGATTTGGCCAATATTTGCTTATCCTATACTTTCAAGTTGGAAAAATTCTGTAAGACGAAGATTGCAGCAAGCTTTTAAATAACGAACATAAAATCTACTCAGCTCACATCCAGATGCAGAAAACTCTTATTAAAGTGTCAAGAGATACCAAGGATGAAAAGAGTAGACCACCAGCAGTTTATACACTTGTTTTCAAGACCCTGTTGTAGACAGCAGGAGCATTTATCTAATTATCTTGTCATTATCTGATCTTGTAATTAACAATACAAACAAAACACTCAAACAAAACACTTCCTAATTACTGTGGAATTGCATTGATACAAAATGTTCTTTGCACTACAAAGATCTATTAAGAAATAGAAAAACTGACAATATTCAAGTTATGGTTAGAGATTTAAAAGTATAAAATATGAAATACACTTCTAGCAATATATTACAACTTTCTTTTTTTTCCTACAAAAATTGTCTAAAATATTGCTACTTCTCCCTCATACATTGCATGGTGTTTTAGTTGCTTAAACATTTTTCTGTCCTTCATATTAGGATTAATAAGATTCAACTGAAGCTGCTATACCTTCAGGAGTTGGTTATTTATTCAAAAGAAAAGAGCCTTTTTTATTTTTCTTTGGAAGTTTGGGTTAAGACGAATGTAGGTGAATAAATAATTCAAGATGGTTCTCTTCCATTTGTTTCAATACTCAGGTGTACAAGTCTCATCCATAAGAAGTTCCACATGATTCTTCAATCAACTTCAGATTCACATTGTGATATTTAACTCTTTCATTTTTATTCTGTAGGGTAAACCAGGGAGATTCTGGGAGTCAAAAAGTAGAAATATTTCTAAGGCTGCTAACCTACTCAAGAAAGAAGAAAGGAGGCATTCTCACTGAGGAGAGAAACTTGAAAGTCTAAGAGTAATAAAGAAGCAAACATGAACCAAAAGGTATATGCTGATGTTGCTAGAAATTATTTTTTTAATATTTATTTTATGCATTTTATGCAAATATCAAAAGCATAATTTTCTGTAGCATGGTTTGAAAAACTTAAAAATATGTGTTTTTTCTCTATTACATCATGCAGACAGAGGAGGAAAGCTTTTCGGTATTTTTAACCTAAGAAGAGAGTGGTTTTAAACTGCAGAAATTCTGTAGCAAGAAAAAATCAATGCACAAAAACTTAATCTTTGGTCTTGAGGTTATGGTGAGTGCACTGAGGAATAGATAATAATAAGTATTAAGGAAAGCTCTTTGGAATGTTTCAATTGTAACATATCTGTACGTTGCAACACCTCCCTGAGAAGCACAGTGTCACATATAATTATACAGTGCCCGGAGATAACACAAAAGACCATCTGTAAGCTTTGAACAGATGTAGCCTTTGAATACTTGAGCTTATCATGGTCTTAACATTTTCAAACCTCAAAACAAGTACAGCTTCAAAAACAATACTGGAGTAGGAAGAAATTCAAAACTGGGATATTCCAATTCCTGTGAAGTTGATATTCTGTTCACTGTTATTTAAAAGCATGTATCTGTTCAAAACCTTATGTTTTAAGGGAAAGGGTTTTTGTATATATAATTAAATATCTCTCAATTTTGTTTTTTAGATTAATATCCCTATAAACACACAGACTAAGAACAGAATAGACTAGGATAGACTATTTCAGTTGGAATAAACCTAGAGCAATTACCTAGTCCAACTGCCTGACCATGTCAGGGCTGAGCAAGTTGTCAAGTCCAAATACTACTTAAACACTGACAGACATCAACCACCTCTCCAGGAAACCAGTTCCAGTGTTTAACTACCCTCCTGGTAAAGGAATGCTTTCTAACATCAAGTCTAAATCTCTCCTGGTGCATTTGTGAAACATTCTCATTTTATCTATCATTGAACAGCAGGGAGAAGAGATCAGGACTTTCCTTTCTGTTTCCCCTCCTCAGGAGGTGTAGAGAGCAATGAAGCCTCCCCTCATCCTTTTACTCTCCAAACTAGATAAGCATAAAGTCCTCAGCAGCTTCTCACAGGACACTGCTTCCAGATCTTTCACCAACTTTGTTGTTCTCCTCTGGACACACTGAAGAACCTTCACATTCTTCTTTAATGGTGAGGCCCAAAACTGCACACAATACTTTAGATGGGGCCGCACCAGCCCTGAATGCAGTGGGATGATCACCTCTTTTGACCAGCTGGGGATGCTGTGTTTGATGCATCCCAGGATTTGGTTTGCCCTCTGGACTGCCAGGGCACTGCTGACTCACACTGAGCTGCTGCTGACCAGCAGCCCCAGGTCCCTTCCTGCAGGACTGCTCTCCAGCCTCTCCTCACTTATACTCTTCCCCATCATAACTCCATCCTAGGCACAGAATACTCTCTAAGGCTATCTTAGAGTGATTTATGATCCTAGTCCATTCCATGATCCTCTGCTTTATGCCCAGAAAATGATAGCACTGCGTTTAAGGCCCAGGACCAGGTGTGTGTGGGGCTGGGGGAGTTCTGGGCTCTTTGGCAGGCATTTTTCAAAGCCTCATTGCCCAGGCATCCCATGGCACTGGGTAGTTTGGTTTTCCTTGGTTTCTTGGCCCAGGCAAAAAGCTTTTCCCTCCCCTGGCCGGTAGAAGCTGCAGCAGCATTCTTTCAGCTGTATCAAGGTGAGCAGAGCAGCAGCTAGTCCGAGACCAGAGAAAAGGGAGTGAAGCCACCCCATTCCAGCCCTAAGCCTTGGGGAGCCAAGCCAGGGAGAAAGCACACACCGAGAGACTCCAGCCCAGCTCTTTCACATACCATGAATGCCATGGTGAGGTGAGCACCAGAGAGCCACCAGGCTTTTGCCTACTGCTGGAACTCTTCCATGGAAGCTCCATTTCCCTCAAAATGAAAACCAGCACCATCTCACACCCTATGTCAGGGATATTTCTTTAAGTGTTGCTCCATTCTCTGGGCGTTTTTGGTGCTGGTTCCTGTGACTGTGGGGGTTGGGGGGTGAGTTCTGTGAGCTTTTAATAAACCATTGTTTTTTTTTTTTACTTTCCTTAGCATACATTTTTCT
Source organism: Thryothorus ludovicianus (assembly GCA_013397245.1). Taxonomy (NCBI): domain Eukaryota; kingdom Metazoa; phylum Chordata; class Aves; order Passeriformes; family Certhiidae; genus Thryothorus; species Thryothorus ludovicianus. The sequence goes on along the minus strand of VZTB01011849.1, from coordinate 32,416 downwards.
GTTGGTAGAGGGGGATAACTGAAACTTTTAGAGGAGACTACTCATTGCAGTGTGTCTTCTCTTAATTTTTTCTCAAAACTGACACAATAGTACGTGAACTTATTAATTTTCATCCCAATAATCATAGTCCAAAACACTAATCAGTCTAGATCCCTCCTCAAGGCCTCCTGTCCCTCAAGAGAGCCAGCACCACCTCCCAGTATCCCAGCTTGAGATCATCAGCAAACTCATCATAGGTGCAACCTCCTGCATCCAGATCACTGATACAGAGATTGAACAGGACTGGCCCTGGAACTGCACGCTGAGAAACACCGCTGGTGACCGGTCACGAGGCAGATGTAACTTCATTCACCACAGCCCTCTGAGCTCTGCCCTTCAGCCCCTTCTTCACCCAGAGCACTGTGTACGCACACATCCCCTGGCTGGACAACTTGTTCAGAAGGCTGCTGTGAGGGTCAGTATCAAAAGCTTTACTAAAATCCAGGATAACTACATCCACCACTTTCCATCAATCCACTAGGGGAGTGACTATCCTAAAAGGATGTCAAATTAGTGAAACAGGACTTTCCCTCTGTGAACCTACGTTGACTGTAGTTTAATTCTTTAAATATTCTATTCTTTAAATAACTTCCCCTAGTAATCCAGCATGATTTTCTCCATAATTTTTCAAGGAGCAACAGTTAGATTAACAGATCTACTGTTTCCTTGGCATTCCTTCGCACCATTTTTGTAGATTGAAATAACATTCATTAGCAGATTAATTTTATTTCATTCAGGTAGCAGGAAATAGTGAGTTCAGTGTGGGACATGGTTTGTTTTAAGGGTCAAAGAGAAAGGAAAAGAAAAGGGGATGTGCCAAAGAAGGCTGCAAGAAATGAGAAAGGAAGATTGAAAGAGGAAGGCATAAAGAACATAAAATCCTATCAAACCATACTAACCATGCATTACAGAGGTAGATCTTCACACACCTTGAACTAGCTTTAAGAATGGTTATAAACTCTTGGTCCCAAAGGTATCATACACCTAAGAGGAGCTGGAGTTTCACTAAATAAGACTATGCAATGCATAGATTAATGATCCTGTACTTACACCCAGCTAAGCAACTGATAGCATTCTAGAGTGCTGCCAGCTTGGAGTGCTCTGTGAGCAATAAAATTATAACTGAGCTATTAATAAAAACTGATTTTCATTTCTTCCATTCAATAATCACTTGCTATGAACAGCAAATACCGAGGAGGAAAGTAAAATGCAAATTTCTCACATGGTTTCTCACATGCTCATAAATCTCCCAAACCAAAACTCTATGAAAGATAAAAGCCAAGGTTAGAAGTTACTTTGTAAAAAGGAGATAACAGGCTTACACATCATTACAGACTAATGGAAACTATAGAAAAACACTATTCCAAAGACAAAACTTTAAAGTTTCTACTCATTTAGAGGTTCCTTATCTTAGGGTACTGAAGAGAAAAAAAGAAAGGAAATTCAACCACAATACATTTGCACAGTCATAAGAGCAAAATAAACTTTTCCAAATAAGAGAAAAGTTTGTTCACATGGGATGAGGTATTAAACATAGGTTAACTTGTAAAGGTGTGTACTGAAAACAAAAATACTTTTTGTAAGGCAGAAATAATTATAGGTTTTACAGGGTGCCTGAAGTTTCTGAAGACAATGAACCAACCTCTTTCACTTCCAAATAAATCTCATTTTTGTTAACTGCAGGCATAATTCTACAGTTCTGTTTGCTTGGTAAACCTTCCATCTCTAGATTGTCAAATATTCACCCACAGTTTATCTGTTCCTGTACCAAAAAAGAATCATGATATCTTTCATCTGGTGTTCCTCTTTCCCTTTTGAATGGTGAGTTAGTTTAAAAAAAGCCTGCTTGGGAACTGAGGGATCTTATTTATATACCCAACAAAATACAAATAGATCATCAGAGTCTCTTTAATCAATATTTTAGAGGTTTGGTGGTGGCTTTATTTATTTATTTAAATCACCTACAAGTAATAACCAGTATCCATGTTTAGCACAGACAATGGGGAAGTATCAACTCCCTGACATTGAATAGTCTCCCCCCCAAAAAAAAAAAATAAAATCTAGATTCTGAGTTCATCTTGCCCGTCTTAGAAGGATGGAGAAGAGAATTTTCTTCCAGTTCTTTTAAGTTTTATTTTTCTCAGACAAAATCTTACTAGATTTTTGTCTGCACAATGAAAAGTTGTGCACACAGAGTAAAAATATTGGAAGATATATATCCAAGAAGTATCAAAATGAATCTAACTTCTAGATACCATTGCAGATGGAAAGAAGATACACATTCGGACAGAAAAATTCAGGCAGCAAAAACTTTGCATGCAGTTTAGGTGTGGTAACTTTAATTGGCCAATAAAGTATAACCAATGAAAATCAGTGAATTTCACAGAGCACATGTGAGTTTGGTCAGCTGACTAGTTCCCAAAGTTTATGGCTGCTTTAACTAAGAGCTTGACTTAGTTGTCTTATTTTCATATCACATCCCCAAGAGGTTGATTTGGATAACAGAAGTTTAACACTTCAGTCTTTGATATTTTATTTCTTCACAGATTTGTTGAAAATCTTAAATTTCTAAGAACATGTGTGTGTTTTTGGGGGAAAGGGGGAGAAAATTCACACGTGAAATTTTAAAAATTAATATTTTGTAGAACAGCAAGTTTATTATTACTTTTTTCTGAGTGTTGCTTCCTCATTCTCACTAGCACAAGAGCATTGTTTAAGTTATCTATACTCAAAATTATACCAAAAGCATTTTATGTATTAATACTGTAAATTCATTACAGATCATCTTAATACTTAGATACTAGGGAAAACCACAAATAAATAAATTAATTTAAATGAATATGCTTTGCCTTAGAACACAAATAAAAGTTTAAACAAACTAGTAATATTTCTGTAGTCTATATAGTCAATGCATAACTGTGAGTGTTCTTTGTTTTCTTTCAAGCCATTTCATTGTTTGGATGATGTATACTTGATGCAAAGAGTGAAAAAATGTAATATAAAGACATATTGAAATATTAGATTTTGTGCATACACAAATAGTCCAATCCTTATTCTACTAAAAACTTACATGTGTATTAATTAAGCAATGCTTAAAAACACTCTCAGTATATTCTAGGCACACCAAGATTTGTGTCTTTCATCATTTTTTCTTTGGTTTCAGATGTGTTTGTTTCACAAATACCAAGGACTTACATTTTCTTTCTAACCATGTTGGGAAAACTGACTCAGAATAAAGTATGCCTGAGAGAAATGTATTATTTTCCTTTTTAACTACTATTGTTATTATTTTAACTTTAAATGGATTATATTTTGTGAGAATGAATAAGCAGAGAAGTAAACTCTGGTACATTTCTTAATACTGTAATGAATGATTATAATGCCAAATTGACTGCATTTTCTTAGATTCCATCTTACTGTATAAGCTAACCAAAATTTGCAGATACTTCTAAACTGTAACTGGAAATTTGAAAGGATGTTTACACGTTAATATACACCATGTTGATTTGATTTTTATGTTTCTATTTTTTGGAAAACTGTCTTTTTAGGATACAACTCTTGGGCATGGTGAGTTAGGATAATAGTATCAAATTCCATTGCGAGTGTGTCCATCATTGAGTTCTTAATAATGTCTACTAATTATTACTATTGTCCAATCTCTAGCTACCTTGGCAGCCCAGCTATAATAAAACAACAGGATCTCACCAGAAATTGCCACCTTCCCTACAGTCAAAGTACATTGCAGTCCTGACTGATTAAAAATCAGACTGCTAAGTCTTGCCAACAGAATATATTTTACATTAAAAATAAATGGAGTTCCTAAGAAGATGTCACATAAACATGTTCTTAAACTTCCATTCCACTAATAAAACTGTGCCCTAATAATTCAGACAGAAAAGTAAAAGGTCAGAAAGATTTAAGAGCCATAAAAATGTATTAATTGCCAGAGCATTAGGCCATCTGTTGAGAAGCAAGAGTCTTTGTCCTCTGTGGTGGACTCAGCTATATCAATAGTGTAACTGCTGTTCAATAGCTGTGTGTTAGTTTAGCTCCTCCTGGAGCAGACATTTAATTGAAACTCAGACTGGCAGAGTACATGGCTCCCTGTTGTTAATTGGTCTTTAGAGACTGTTAAGAAGTATGGCAATTATCTCTAGCCCCAGTCCCAAAACAACAAAAAAAAAAATTTAAAGGAAGAAAATAATAAGGTCACCTTGTCTTTTCATTAACAAGCAACAGTAAAAAATTTGTCAGTTCTTTAAATAAATGTAAGCGTATGTGGCATTTTCTTTAGACACAGACTTGAATAGAAGTATGGCACAGCAGTTGATCATGTACCACTAAGGCAGGTGGCCCAGAGACTGTCTGATCAAAACCAGAAGTCTTTTTTTTTCACTCCTCAGTGAAAAATACTTTATCTAGGATCGGGTTAAGAGCTTGAATTCAAGGTGTGTGAAAAATAATGCACTACAAAATGTCAAGATGCCTGAAGAAGATGGATGGGAGAAATAAAGCAACAAGTGATCTGTGAGAGAGTCCTAACACCCTTCAGTGAAGAGGACTTTAAGAGCTAATTAGAAACATTTTTCAGTACAAGCAGCCAGCTGTATTTTCTGCCACAAATTATTTAAACTTGGAAAGGGAAAATGAAAATGCTCAACAATTGCTCCAAAACACAAGACAAAACAATATAAAAACTCTGTAATATGAAGTAATTTACTTTTTAAAACATCACTTACGAACTATAAACAACTCTTCATTAAGAACTAATTTTTTCCTTAGAACATAGAAAAAGACTTTAACACAGACATGGTGACATGATCTTAGATTTTTAAAAAATAACAAAAATTGTAATCTCTCTATATAGGACAATATTTATATAATAATATAAACCATAGTAGTATAAACATTTATTTCAAGAAAAAGGTAAAGGCAAAAGGTAAAAAAATCCAAAGAAATTGTAAAATTAAATGTGATAACTTACAAGATTTTATTTTCTATCTCTCAAGAACAAAAGCGACATTGAAGATACTCTTTCATATATGGATCCTCTTGTATTTACAATCAGAATATTTAATACTCATATCTAGAAAATTAAGACAACAGTCATCTTTGCCTTAAAATTCAAGCTGCTTTTAGACATTTTCCATGATAGTATTGGAAAAAAATAGTAATTTTTGCTAGGAAGAATATTCAGGGAATACTCTCTTTTACCAACCTTCTCTTTATTCATTGAAGGAAGACTCTGGTGAATAGTAAGACTTCTATCCTGGAAGACATTAAGCATTTAAATGCTGCAGAGTGCTACTAGAGATAGCAAAGACACCTCGCATTCAGCTGGTCAGGGAAATAATTTTATGTGTTTAATGAAATAGATGAGGATGATGGAAAGACAGACTACCAAAGCAAATAGTGCTGCTCAGGGTAGTTTTCTTTCCCCTTCAGATAATTACACAGCATAATGTTTGTGTATGCTATACAATCTGCAGAAAAACTGAAGTTTTAAACACAGAGCTATAAACAAAATAATCATGTTGACTACTGTGAGAGTTGTAGCCAATATGTATTTGGCAGCTCCACATCAGTGCCATGGTGGCATTTTAGGACTTCACGGGATGCCTTAAAAAGCACTGCACTCATCAGCTACTCAAGGACTTGAGTAGCTTCATTTTTAATCTTCAGTGTGATGGTCTTAACGAGAATTTTAGATGGCCTTCAATCAGGAGACTCTCAGAAGCTCAAGGCAAATAATTTTGGAAATAATGATTAACAAGGACTAAAAAATACACACATTTATTTCTGTGGACCTTGTTTCCCAAAAGAAAATTTGATTGTGAGACATTGATTCTGCTTTGAGGTGTGAAATAATCGAGCTGGTCAAGTAGCTCAGGCAGGAGCTTGTAAAAAGAGCTCCTGAGTTTTCACCGCATATGCTATTTACATCATTATACTTTTAGATATTCAGGAATTAATTGAAACTGCCTAAATCCAAAGTACAATTATCTACCCTACTGCTAAATATTATTAAAAGACAAATCTGAAAAACAGGCTTTAGAAGCACAGGTCTGGTATCAAAGTCTGCAGCAGGGCAATTTGTTGTAACTTGGTGCAGTGAACTTTAATAAAGAAGAGAGGGAAAGATATTATGTATCATAAAATCATTTTTGCTTTTACTCACTTGTAGGAAACACTTCTCTCAGACATAATTCTGGAAGAACATAATTCACATGATCATGTCTTCAGTTGCTCATTACATTAAATAATAGTTCAGACTAATTAAATAAGACTGCTTTAAGGTAAATCTCTTTTCTCCTTCAATGAATATAGGCATGAAAAGCTTCCAGGTATATACCCCTTGGAGGTAACACCATGAGGTCCATCCCATAGACTTGGAAGTCTAGCTTTTAAAATTCTGTACTCTTCAATGCTTCATATATTTTTATTTGGTGTTATAAAAGTGTATCTAAAAGTTAAGATAGCTTTTGTGGGTTTTCTTTCTCTTTTTAAGAAACTGTAATGGTTTTGAGAACAGTAGTGGTGAATTGCACTTCAGATCATTGCCCTTTACAATTCTGGGTATTGTCTGTCTTAAAGAAAAAAAAGCCATAGGACCACAAAGACCAAAATACGAAAAGAAAATTATTCCATTTTCAAATCTCTGATTTTTTTTATTTTTTTTTTTTCATATTTCTTGCAGGTTTTATTCCAAGTAACCCAGATTGGTTACTATTAATGATCCTTTTGTCATTAATGGTTCTCTCAATACTTGCACTGCTTGAAAGCTTTGATAACATACCAACATCAATATTAATAAGTGATAATTTAAAGTTTGACAGAGTTACTGATAACTCAAGGATATTTAACTCTACTTTGGCATCTTTTATGTGAGGGAGCAGAGCACAATTACGACTAAGGAGAGGATATAAATAAAAGTATTGCAAGCTTAATTTTTTCCCGTAACAAATCTCAAATTAATTGTATTTACCACTTAAAAACTTCTGTTAAAGTGCCAGGTTGTTATGACTGTATATTCATGAAGAGGGTTTTAAAAATTCAAACTTTTTTAGCTAAAATTAAAAATAGGTTTCATTCTGGAATGCGGAAAGCTTAATATCAATATTTCTCTCTTTTTCTTGTTGTTGATGTTGTTGGTAAAGATAGTTCTTTAAGGTGAATTGATGGATTTTTGAACTAGTTTTTACAGAATGGAGTTAAGGTAAATTAACTGCATTGTAAGGTTCCATATAGGACTAAATAGGATTCATTCTTCCCTTAAATGGATTTCTCCTGATTATTTTTAAATTTTATTGGATATTTCAAAAAGTCTCAATCACAGAATGGTGCAGCTTAGAAGGGACTGCTGGAAGTCATCTTGTCCAGAAGATGATTTCTAAATACATGTGTAGCACCTTAATTTAATTGATGATATATAGAACATGTGCCAGATGTAATTCTAACCCCAATTAAAAGATATTAATAAGAAACTGTGATTAAGAGATCTTAGTATGGAACAATTGCTCCCTGTTTCTTTGTGCCTTGTTTTTTTATTTCTTTTCCTATTAAGCAAAAGCTATTTAAATAAATGTTTGTTACTTGTTTTCCACTTTGATACCATTAGTCCAGAGCAAGAAAATCTGTTAAATCTGAAGGGACCAATATGCCTGGAACGTCACTGGAAGTTAGAACCATTAGAATTATATCTTCTTTCCTTGTTTGTCTCTAATACATGTGTGTATATATATATATATATATATAAAGTGTGATTTATTTGAAAACACAGATCAGTCAATTAAGCCAAGACTACAGCTTTAAAGCTGCTTTCCTCATCTTAGATGCCCCATTCCTTGAAAAGGGGTTGTCATGATCATAATACATGCCCATCTGGATGAACACTTTGAACAATCAAATTGCTGTTTCCCAGCAATTATTTCATATTACAGCAACTGAAAATTCCTTGCCAGAAATAAGGCAGGTTCAAAAAAGAGGAATCTGAATGAAGGAGAGAAGCAAGGGCAGAAAGGAAAACTGAAGCATAGATGGAAGACTTGATTTCTCCCAAGTCCCTCACTAGGGTTTGCATTCAGCTTCTCGGTCTGCTAGGAAATCAGAAAACTCCAGTATTCTGGAAGTCCAGTTTCTCACACCTAAAAGTCTCAGGACGTCATTCCCTTCCTGTTTGTTTCCTAGCTTCTTCCTAAATGTCAGCAAAGATGTACAGTACAGGTTTCTCAAAACTAATCTTATCAAGTTTTGTTGAAAAGCTGCTGCTGACCTGGGATCTGTATAAATATTATACATTTAGTAAAGGCATCTCAGTGGTATTTTCCTAAAAATAAAGAAATCTTAGGTTTCAGATGATTTAGGTCAGTGTAACTTTACTGATTTTAAGTGGGGAATATTGGTTCATATAATGCAAAAATTGGATTGACTTTTTGTAGTACTCTATTACTGGATAGATAGTACAGCTTTCATTTTCTGATTTAATCCCTTCTATTTGAACAGCTTGCAGCTTCTTGTTAAGATAATTTCAAATATTCTTTCCGCTCCCCCCCCACTGTTTTACCCTCACATCTACTTTCTGTAACTCAAAAGAGAAATAATTAAAGGACTCCTCAGTAGCCTGGAAACTACTTTCACCTGAAAGCACTGTATTTTAGATAGAAATAACACTAGTATCACTTACTCATTTGCAGACTTGCTGTGAAACCTCTGTTTCTCATCCTTATTTAAACAATCAGATTGGGCCAGTTTAAAAAAATTATTTAAATCATCAAGATAAAATTATTTTAAGCAAATAAACAAGTTCAAGACAATCAATTTTCATAGCTGTGTGGTTTAAAGTTTTTTGCCATCAAAGTATTTACATCTGCTGAGTTCTAGCTGCATATCAATTTAGTTATTTGGTAGAAGGTTTGTTATAATTTTATCTGTCACTAGAAAATAGTTGATGAAAATAAAATTTCTCTCTTCTTACAGAAGAGTGGAATCTGAATAACATTAGAAGCTTGGATTTGCATTATCTCAATACTGTCAGTGTTTAAGTTTTTAACATTTGGCCATTCTGTGCATGCAATCTACTACAAATGTAGTCGTCCTCTGACTTGTTTTCAACTTTTCTGTATGGTAAGGAGTATTTTTATCTTCTTAGGAGGTTTAATTCATTATTCCATTCAGTTAACTATTCAAGATTTCTCATTGGTTTCATCAGGCTATACCAGGAATTGAACTTCTGTTTCAGACAACTTCACACGCTTATCTACATGACTGAAAGACTTTCAAAGCACACATTTTTAGTCTCAAAATAGACCTCTAAAACCTAATTTTTCAATAAATTTTATCAGCCTTGAGGAGACAGTGAATATACTTAAAATCATCAGAGATTGGCTGAGGTCAGTTAAAAAATTGCACTGCGAAACAAGATAAATCCTAAGCACCCCAATTATTAATATTATTATTATCAGTAAATTTCACTGGTGTTTTGGGTTAAAAGTTACCTTAAGCACTCATGATACATTTTACATAGCACCATTTACTTAAAAGGAGAAAGAGAAAACCACTATGTCAAGATATTAATTCATCTGCACTTTACTTGGTAGTGCTTTCAACAGTTTCTCCTGCAGCATCCTTATAAACAAACTAAAGTACAGGCAAGATAAACAGACTGAAATGGACTAAAAGCTAGCTGAATTGCCAGGCTCAAAAGATGGTCATGAGAGAAATACATCAGGGAAAATACTGGCTGTATTTGCATATTTAGCTTGCTATATAGCTTTTTTCCACTTTATCTGTTACTGTGTCTGCCTCTTTTTCTTATTCTTCTAAAAGATTTCCCATTCTGCCCTTTTTCCCAGCAGAATTTCTGGGAATGTGATGCAATATAAAGCAAATTCTGCTTGTGAATAACCAGTTTCAATTGAAACAGCATGCTTGTTAAACTTAGATATGGAAATGCAAATAATAATCAAAGTGTATTGGGCCTGATTCTTTGCTAGTTTTTAATCCAGTCAGAGGACTATAAGAATTGAAGAAAGTACATGAAAAGCAATTGCTGTGTCAGTTTTCCACAGTTGCAGGCACTTTAAATACATTTTTCAAACTTTGATTCAATAAAGAGCTACATGAAAGCAATTTTTTGCTTAAAATACTCATCCAAATTCTCACAGTAAATACAAGCTATAATTCTTCTTCAAAGTTAGATCAAGATATAATTTTTATAGTGCAACATCAACATCAGAAACCCACTCAAAGCTGTTGCAGTTGAAAAAGTCCAGNTACACATAAATCACAGTTGGAAAAAAAATTACTATAAACCATATACTAAATCTAAAATATTTAAAGTTAAGAATTTTTCAAAGAAGCAAGTTCTTGAAAATCCATCTTGGAGCCACTTGATGTAAATACTTAAAAATGTTCTTCCCACATATGCCTATTATTTGCCAGTAGGACAGGCAAATTCCTATAAAAGAAACAGCTGTTGTTTTCTTCAACGTTATTTATAAATGCTCAACTTTTTGACCTTCTAAATATGAGAAGAGTTCTATATAAAATTTGAACTGGATAAAGGAGCTCAGTATTCCTTGATAATGAGCCTCATACACAGGAAATAAATTCAGTGTTCACATTGGGATGCCTTTGTATAATGTTGAAGTATTTTCATACTTACATGCCTTCCACTGCCATTTTCTATCATATCTGCAACAAAACTTTACAGCCCTGTATTAAAGCAAAACTAAAGATGTACTAAAGCAAACTATGACCTCAACTGAAAAAATTGTGACCTTGAAATTTTTCTTTTTTAGTCCCCTTTTTTAGTGAATCCAGAAAGTTGGGGGAAAAAAGGTGTTTTCTCCAGATGGTATTCAAATGAAGTAAATCTTGATGTTTTCTAATCCTGTCCTGTCTTTTACCTATCGCAGCAGACAAATCCATCCATTCACAATAATTAGTACTCCAAGGTGAGGCAACTACCTGTTACATGTATTACTACAGTAGGAATTAGAGAGCAAAAGGGAAAGAAAACTCTCCCAGCAGAGCTCAACATGACAGACTGCAAAAATCAATTTTAATTAATTCTGCCTCTTTAAATCTGCCTGCTGTTTTGGAAAGATATCTATCTGTGTCATGCACTATGGCAATATAATTAACAAAAGCACTGGAGGGCACTGATAGCACTCGCAGACAATTTACTTGGCAACATCTTGGTTTTATGAGAGCGCCAGATTAGAAGGTCCATGGTATTAAGGATGGGATTTGTGTTCTGTCTTCATGGAAAAGGCATTCGTCTTTTACCAAAAAATACCTTGTGAGGTTTTAATTATATGGCTTCAAGCAAGAATTAATGAGAGAGAATTTCTGAAAAACAAATTCAGAGTTGTGAGGTGGAGATTGTTTCAATGTAAGATTACTGACAATGAAAACCTAGGTTGTCAGAGCTATAAAGTTCATACTGGGAAGCACAGGCTTATGAAGAGTTGTTTTGTTCTGGCTTGTTTTTCCATGCTACTTGGCACACACATTTTCAAGCCACCTACTGCAGAGGACTGACATTTCTGAAGCAATATCTCTGTTATGTTACATTGCTTCATTTCCTAAAGCACTTGATGGAGTGGTAAAATATACTACACTGGTAATAAAATGTCAATTGACATTACTAACAGTAAACTCATCTACCTTTGAGTATTTTTTAGTGCGAACATCTCAAAATAGTGCACTTCTTTCAGAAATGGTGAAGCAATCAAATGCAATGCAATGAACAAGAACTTCAAATTATTGTCTAAATGTGTCATCAAAAATCAGATTATCAGTCTGGTGTGTGTGTGTATATATACATATATAAATTTTATATTGTGCAGCAGCATTCAGTGGTAATTGAGTAAATTGGTATATAGCTTTCAGAAGAATCGGGTTAGTAGTTCAGTATGATTTAGGTTTAGGTTAAAATGAAAAATGTGGATTATATCATACAAAGATTATTTGGTAGAGCTTCAATTTGCTATTTAAATAAATTTGGAAAAAAACCCAAATTGTCAAATCAGATATCATCTGTGTTCCATGGCTGACATGGAAAGCTAAAATAAATATGAGTTGAAGGCAACACTCCTTCTTCACCCATACCTTCCACTGCTGCTTGGGGAGGGCTTGGGAGGGGAGGTGAAGTTAGGCATGACAAATGGCTGACGAAAGGTGTTGCTTTATCTTTGTCTTTTGTTGCTAACCACTTAAATCTATTTAAATTGACAAAAATTTCATTTCCCCCATAGAGAGCCTTTTTGCCTGTAGTACAGAAACTGTAAGCAATCTTTGCCTTAACCCATAAGATTTCTTATTTTTTTCTGTCCCCTCATAAGGGGCCTGAGGAAGCAGCTGTGTGAAGATTTGAGTGTTAGCCAAGACTTACCCACCACAATCTTAAAAGAACTTGGATAAATCTCATATATAGCTCCCTACAGCTTTGTCTAACAGAAAAGCAATCTCCACTGTTTTCTTTTTCTTATCTACTGGTAGGACAATAACATTTTAATTTGATGAATAGCAGTTTATTTTTTAAACAAACTACTGTGTTGCTTGATCAATCAGCTCTTTCATTTAAATTATTCACTCCAGTAGGTGAAAGTATGAATTCAGGATCTTTTCAGTTCACTGAGAAATTCTACAGTCCTGCTTACAGGGATGATGTACAAGAAAACCTGAAGGCTGCCACAAGAAACCATTCCTGTATCAGCAATCACTCAGCGAACCATGGATATCTCTATAAGAGAAGTAGTCAGACAGAACTCTCTGTCACAAAACAATGTATACAACAAACATTGAAAGAAAACAAAGTACAATATTTGACTCATGCTATAGCAAAATGATCAGACTTACAGCACATTTTGTTTAATTCTTTTGTCTAGGTTCCTTTTTCTACAATACTAGCATATTTAAAATTAATAAAACAAACCAAAAGACTTGCTCACAAAAATTATAAGAAACAATTAAAAAGAAAAATCTCATCTGAAAATCTAACTGGTCTCTTTCAGTATGAAGGATTTCAGTATAATTCTGAGGCCAAACAAGGCAACTTCTGTCTCTCCTATACATAACAAATTCAAAAGCATGTAGGCTAAGATAAAAATGTTTGTGTAAATTAGGATTAATTAATTGCAGTTAAGTAAAACCAAACAAACCTGAAAGATACAGGTAAGAAAATGTGATCAAGAATAACAAAGATTAACAAGACTGTTAACTGATATTGGAGGCTGCAAAAATTTTGCATGGCTCTAAGTCTCTCCTTGTCACTACAGAACACAATTTAATTATATTCTTTTTCAGTATTTGAAATATGCTGTTATTGTTTTGGCTTTGTATCATATTAATCTTGAAAGAAGTGGTGAGACTCAGGGCTGCATCATTGTGACTCTTCATTTGAAACTGTATGTATCAGTATTTTACCTTTCTCTCCAGACCTATTGAAGTCAATGAGAGTTTCTTATTGATGTCCCTAACTGCTACAGCATGTACTAAAATTTTAAGTTACTCCTAACATTCCTCCTTGAAGTTAATTGAAAATGGTCAATTGTGAAAGACTTTAAGTAATTTTACAGCTCATCTACTCTATACAAAACTGTTAAATATTTCAAGAATGTAGGCCTGTATCTTGTAAGTGTAGATCATAAGTGTTTAATCATGAGAGAAAAAAGTTCTAAAGATAATTCATGAGGTCTTGAAGACACTAGTACCCTCTCCATCATTACAGCTGGTGCTCATTCTTCTGAATTTCAGGATATTATTAATGTACAAGAAACACTCCTATGCAAAGGAAAAATGTGGAGCTTATGAGCAGCATTACTTAAGCTTTGTCTAAATGGAAATGTTCCAGATAGCTGTATTAATGACAAACTCCTCTTTCTCTGACTGCAGTGGCATATTATTGGGGCTGCTTGGTATGAATCACACCAGCTGCAGTTATGATAGTTTTACTGCTCCATGGAAACTAGCTGAAAAGAAAGTAAGTATTACAGTTGACACAAAATTGAATATAATCCAGCAATGTTCTCTCATCACAAATAAAGCAACCAGCATGTTAAATTACATTATGAGGACTAAGACCACCAGGTAATTTATTCCACTTCACTCAATGGCAATGGACCCAAACCTGGATTACTGTGACCAGTTCTGAGCCCCTGAAAAAGACCATGACCTTCAAGAGAGATTGAAGGAGATGTGCTTATTTCATCTGGAGAAGCCAAGGTCAAAGGGCAGTCTAAGGGATAAAGAGAGCACTTGAAGGAAAGTTACAAAGATAACTGAGCCTAACTCTTTCTAGAGATGGNGTTAGATATTTGGAGGCTATTGCTGCTGTAGAACAGGTCAGCTAGGGAGGCAGCATAGCCTCTGTCATTGGCAACTTCTAAGACTTCATTAGACCAAACCACAGCTGATGTGGTGTATTGGCAATAATCTTGCTCAGAACTTCCGTAGGTACTTCTAACCACCATTTGTATAACAAACTTCTAAATGTTACCCAGTAAAGCAAAAATGTTAAACCAGATGACCTTGGATGTCTTTGGATTTGGAGATTTCTTTGGCAAACATTTGGTCCTTCCTGCAAATAAAACTGAATGCTAATAGGAAATGCTATTAGGAAAATGCTAAATTGAATGCTAATAGGAAAAATCACCATTTTGATAATTTCTCCTTCTTACCCCTTCTTTATAAGTTTTTTACAAATCCTGTAAATTAGAGAGTTATATCTCTAGTAGCTCTTCCTAACCACTGTTCAGCTTTTCCAATCACAAAGAAACTAATCTGAAAGTTCAATTTAATATGTTTGTGGAAATATTGTTTGAAAGAATATTTTTTCTCCCCACACACATAGAGCAGCTGTGTCTCATATACTACTGAATACAACATCCAAAGAAGAAGAGAAACAATATTTTCCTTTGAAGTTCAGTTCCTTGAGAAAGAAGTGCTAGTGGTCAAACTTCAAAGAGAAACTACCCTTCCTACCTGGCTGTAGCACTTCAGAGAAAACTAATTTACCTCTGTGGTGAAAGGCAGGCCTTTCAGCACTCGAGCTGACTTGAGAGAAGATGTAACTGGTGGACTCCAGAATTAGATGACAATTTTCTTTGAAGCTTGGCTGCTCATCTCATTAACATTTCAGACATGTTGAAATGATTTACTTTCCATTTTGATTTCACATAGAAAGATAAATGGAAGCTCCCAACTTAACTCTTAAAGTTTTAGCTGGAGTTTAAAAGACTTTAATATTCTTAAATGACAATCATGAAGTTTTCTGACATATATAGTAGAGACATCCATTTTTTCTTTTTCATTTTTACACCTCAATTGCCATCCACAAGGGATGGCATAGTATCTGTCTAGCAGAAGTCAACAGAAACTGTCTTATTTTAATTGACAATGATTCCATAGAAATTATGAAAATAAAAATCCAATGCTTCTTTGAAATATGCTATGATTAAAATTTGCCCCATATAACCACTTTGTTTTAAGTACCTGGCAGCTTGCACTTCATTATATTTGTATGGTGACATCTATACAACTAAGGAAAAGGTCAG
Source organism: Thryothorus ludovicianus (assembly GCA_013397245.1). NCBI lineage: Eukaryota > Metazoa > Chordata > Aves > Passeriformes > Certhiidae > Thryothorus > Thryothorus ludovicianus. The sequence continues at coordinate 16,817 of VZTB01011849.1, read as the reverse complement.
ACATACTAGAATTCTGCTGCATAACAATTTCCTAAGTGGAATATTTTTCCTGGATACATTATACATTTTTACAATTGACTTTCACAGAATTTAAAGGGCACAGCTCATATGGTCAGCACATCTCTTCAACCCATGAGGGACCTGACAACCCTCAAGTACAGCAGTTGTCTATATTCAGCATAAGTTTCCATCTTTCTATAACTGCCAATTTAATTTAGGACATTTTGATGAAGCATCTCTAAAAAAACTTTAGAGTTTCTGAAAAGCTTAAGATAGCTCTTAAACAATTCAGTAGCTTAAAATATAAGGGTAACTGTAGTTGCTGGGAAAAACACAAGAAAACAGAAAATCTTGCATCAGAGAACATTTGCTGTAATGTGAAAGAAAAAACATATGCAAAGAATTGAAAAAGCAATGAAAGGAGCAAACAGAGCTAAGCTTGAAGGAAAGGAAAAGACAGTAAGATTCAAATGCAATACAGGAAATGGAATACAAATGAAGATATTTTATAATTCATAGTGAATGAAAAAATACTACTGAAAATAAAATAATAGGTTTCTTATTTTATTCTTTTACTGCTAGAGAGATTTCAATTTTATATAGAAAGAAATAACCTTAAAAGAAAAAATGCTTTAAAAACATAGTTCAAATAGATTAATTTAAATAGATTAATTGGTGCCTAAAGTGATATATAGTAATAGTATTTAAACATTCCAGGGCATTTTTTATTAGCCTATTAATGCAAACTTGAGGTGGTAAAGCGCTCAGCCATACAACACACCTGAATTGTGCATTAATTGACAAATAAAATACACTTTGTTGAATTTCAGTACTTCACTATTGCTGCATGTACCTAAATGTACAAATACAATTTTGTTTATAAAACACCTCTAAGCACTACAGGAAAAGTATTTGAAAACAGGAAAATTATTAGTTACAAACTTTGTTTCCTCTTCTAGAAATAAATATATTTAGATTTTTTTAATCTATCTCAGCTTTTCAGGACTCAGGTCATAAAAGATAATAAAATCACTTCATATCTTATTTGGTCTCAAAGGGATGAGCAAGTCTAACTTTTCAATGCTAAACTCAGATCAACCTCACATTCTAGGTCACAGAATATTACAATCTAACCATCTGTTTTGCCATCATTCATAAAAAGGCGATGGCTGAAATATCTTGAATGAACTGTGATTTGTGTTATTGTTGCGTACAGTGTATCACTGCCATGGGAAAAGCATTCCAAATCACCACTGTCATATCATGAAATTAAGAACAAGTGTGTGAAATTTGTAGTTTTCTGTCAGTAATTTTTTTAAAGGCTTTCAAGTTAGTGTCCCTGTCACTTTCCTCTGTCTCTACCTATAAAAAATTCGAATGGGAGAGTGTCTCTCATAGGATATGATTGATTTCAAACCCTTGAAGTCAAATTCAAAGTATTTCAGTAATAATGCAAACAGCAACATAGCATGAGCTTCAGAGATTGACAAGTATATTTTTTTTCCTTAAATAGGAATAAACAAAGTAGCTAGAATTGCAAAAAAAGTACAGTATTTCTGTGTTTCTGAAAAATGTTCACTGATTAAACAAAAAGTTGATAAAAATGTAGAAAAAATAATGGGGTAAAATGTATTATTTTCAATATTTTTTTTCAATTTCTAGAAAAATGCAGTAAATAATCATGTTTAGAATTGTAATTTCTACTATAACTTTGGTCTTGATGTCCTTGGCAAAATTTCAAAAAGAATTCCCACAAGCCATTATAGTCATCTATATTTATCATAGATAATTGTATGATTCTTACACATTGCAAAGTGTTCATGTACTATACTAGTCAGGGATTTTTCCCTCACATGTCAATCAATTTTAAAAAATCTGATAAACTTAATTCCACTTAGAACATTTAGGTGAAATTTGAGCTTCAAAATTACTCAGCCAACAAACTGATTTCAGTTTCTATTGATCTGTCAGCCTCTTGGAAAAATCACCAGCTAAACATAAACTGAGTTATTTTATAATTAGTGAATGATTATAATTTTTTTCTGATTTTCAGAGGCAATTTTCTTCATAACTGGTACATTTAAAATGCATATTTTATATAACTTTGGCGCAGTCATTTTAAAAAGCTTATAATTAAACAGGACTCAAACTAATACCATAGTTGCTATTTGTGACAGTATTTGTCAAAAGATAACCCACAATATCTAAGTCCTCCTATATTCACTTCAGAAGCAAAAACTGTAATACATTTACCAACAGGGACTATGTGAAGCCTGCCACTAAATAAATTTTAAAAGTTCAATAATCAAGTGTGTCTTAGAAAAATAATGTGACTGTTGAGAATTGAAAGCACCCTACTGACCCTCCTGTGGTTTTCTGTTGACAGGACTGAAATCCTGAGCATTACTGACATCCAGGCAAGTTTCCTCTGCTAGCAAGTGCCTCGCTTAAATGAGGTGAGGAAAAGTTCATGGCAGACAAATTCATACATACAGAAATACTGAATTTATAGAAAGGGTATTTAGCTCAGAAAGTCAGTGAGCTGAACCTTGAGGATGGAGCCATATATGCCCCAGGGGCTGTTACCACAGCAATTGTCTGTGACCTCTTCATCAGTGACCTGGGCAATGGATACAAGTTTGGAGAAGACTCAAAACTGGGAGGAATGTTTGATACACCAGAGCATCCTGCTGTCATTTAGAGGGACCTCAGCAGGCTGAAGGCATGGGCTGACAGGAAGCTCATGAAGTTCAGTAATGGAAATTGCACGTAGGGGGAATGATATCCTATATAAGTACACATTGGAGGACAACTTTCTGGAAAGCAGACCTGGGGGCTCTGGTGGACAGCAAGTTGACTATGAGCTAGCAATTGTGTGCTTCAAGTAAAGTATACATGGGCAGTATATCGAAAACCTTTGGTGAAAACTCAGGGGAGGTGATCCTTTCCCTCTGCCCAGCTTTGATGAGACATATCTAGAATATTGTGTCCAGTTTTGGGCTTCCCAGTACAAGACAGATGTGGATTTTCTATGGCAAGTCCGGAAAATACCACAAAAATGATCAAGGAACTGGGGCATCAGACACAGAGAAGTCAAAGGAGAGCTGGGACAATACAGCCTAGAGAAGAGGAGGCTCAAGAAGATCTTATCAATGTGTATACCTGATAGAAGGAGTTAAGAATAAAGAGCTAGACTCTTCTCAGTAGTATCTGGTGACAGGGCAAGAGACAATGGACATAAAATCATGTGAAAAAGCCTCATTCAAATCTTAAAAAGAAACAACAAAATAAAACAACTCTCACAAAACAAAAGCATGTGCTTTATGTGCCCACCTCACAAAACAAGAACATGTGCTTTATGTGCTTTTATACTATGAGGATGATCAAATACTGAGACACATGACACAAGTCTACATTCCTGGAGATATTCAAAATTCAATGCGACACAATCCTGAGCAACTTGCTTTAACTGACCCTGTTCTGAGAAGAGAGATTGATCCTGGCATTTCTCTAGAAGTGTCTTCCAACCTCAATCATCCTGTTTGATTCTATGTGTGGGCCTCATTTGGCACTATTTTAGGCTACAACTTTTGGCCGTAGTTAGAGATGACACATCGTGTTGGAGCAATGTTTAATCTTCCCAGATACTGCTGCTCTGGAAAGAAACTGGGTCTACAGATAATTTTTTTCTTTTGATCTATGTAACAGTAAGTCAGATGTGAATATTCAGTGGCTGTTGGCTGCAGGCAGCACAAGCAGCCCAGTTGTGTCCAAGACAACACCATCAGCCAAGGAAGGTGGAGTATAGGCAAAAGGAAACTGGGAAAAATTTGTGAGGGAAATGAGCCAGCAATGAGTGCTGGTATCCAAACTGCTCCTTGCCCTGGTTGTAGGCTAAATACTTGCACTTAGTGTCTAGAACAATCCAATCACTTCTCCTGCCTCAGCAGAGCAGAGCTAGGACTGGGAAACCATGGCTACCTCTTTTCTCAGGAGTGCCCACATATTTCTCTTCTGGCTATCTTGTGGCTCTAGGTATTACAAAAAACTTTTTATGCTGCTCACAGGGTCACAAGAAATAACTAATTAGGGATGACAAAGTTGAAGCAAACTCCCAAAGGCTTCCCTCTTATCTCCCAGCAGATAATAGAAGATCACAAAGATGGAAGGACTTTTCACTAGAGAAGTAAAAGAGACAACTGGTAAATTTGACACTCAAGCTTAGGTCAAGTACATTTATAAAATGAAAAGTTACAACTCTTGGCGATAAATCTTACCTAAGGCAGGAACCTGGTACATCACTGAGGAGAAAAGAACAAGCCTTTTTGAAAGTTAGGAATATTAGAATAATTTAGTACCGGGAAGCAGCTTTAATTTCTGCACATCAATACTTTCTAGAGAAATAGCCTTTACTGCTCAATTCACTCATCTACAGTTATTATACTTGAAAATCTATATATGTACTATATGTATATATGTATCTATAACCAAATTTGCATACTACATCTAAATATGCATACCATATATAAATGTAAATTATGCCTATATGTATATGTGCACATGCTTAGGTAGAATGTAGCCTGATTAATATTAGTTCTATCAAGTTTTTAATTTCCTTCATGCAGTCAGATAATAGTCTTGTGAAATACCTTCATTTTGGAAACAAATAGAATAAATTAACTACATCCAGTCCCTGGCATAGAACATAATGAACAAATGATAAGCATCAGTACTAAAGCAAAACCATTTGTATATTCAATTTATCCAAACTTTGGCAAAATTTTCATAACTGCTATTCACAGAAGCTGAATATACTGAATATTGCCACTTAGTGTCCTAATAAAGTATATATTGAAATTACATCTGTATCTCACGTTTTTGCAATTTCACTGAATATGTATACCTAAAGTACTGAGCCTAAATCCAATGCTTCCTGGATCTGTTTGTTTCTTTTGTCTTGGTTTGCAGTCATATTCTTTTATCCTAGTAGAAAGATGAGGAACTCATCTTTCTTGAATGAGGGAACTGCTTGAATGAGAGAAGAATCCCTGGAACATCCAGCAAATTGTGCTGGCAGTTCAGCTGAAAGAACATCTTGTAAACTGTACTACACTTCCCACAGCTGAGTGTGGGGGAAGAACTATCCTGAAGTAAATAACATTTTTCAAAAAAACTTTAATCAATTCTATGCAGAAAAGCTTGCAGAATATTTTTTTCTGGTTAATAAACTAGAATACCTTGGACAAAATTCCACTTATAATAAATATTGCATCTCTTAATTTAAACCTCAAATCCCTTTTGATAGACTATCTTAAATGCTGAAAAATCATATCATTTCTGCATAGAGTTCATGTTAGTTGACTGAATGTACTCAGTGTAATTTGTGATGTTCTTTGAGTGGGAAGAAGATAACTCAACATAAGATTACACTGATTTTGGTTTTGTCAAACAAGTTTTGGGTTGGGTTTTTGTATACACAGATATTTTAATCCTCTTTAGAAATCAGATGTGAAGTATTTTCCCCACATCCATCCATGCAAACCTTTGAATACATTTTGACACAAGTCTGAAATGCCAAAAATGACAGCTCCTAACCACAATAATTAAAAATTATCTAGATGTAGTTTAACTTTTATTATTATTATTTCTTTACAATACTCTTATATATCCTCTCAGTACATCTGCTTCATTTACACAGTTCATGTGAAACATTTAACATCTTTTTAAAGAAAGGAAATAGCTATTCTGCAAAGAAAAATTATGTGAATTTCTGTCAATCATGATGTAAGGATTATCAGCGCACTTCTGAGTTCTCCTATGTGCCGGTAATATTGTGTAACTGACTTGTTTAATGCAGCTTCTTCTATCTATATTGAACTTTAATTATTTAAAAAAAAGTAGCAATCTGTTTCACTCCACTAAGTAGAGTTCTCCCAACCTTAAAAGTGAAGAGTCAAAACTTCTAGGTTAAATCTTGATTCAGCTTTAAATAAGATTTTAGTTGGGAGTAAGAAACTCTTAATTGTCCTTTGAAAAATTCCACTTTGAAGAGCAGCAGGCCTTCAGCATTTTTTTAAAGGAGGATTCTACCATTCCTTCTTGCCTACACTTTCACTCTGCTTTAGGCAAAAGAGAAAAGTGGAGATGTCAGAAAAATATAAACCGTACTACTGGCCGTCTTCTCAAAGGCAGTAGAAGATTCAGAAAAATAAGAACATTTTGCTCCTGGCTAATCTATGAATCTTTTTTTTCTGTCAATATACATTTCTTATTAGTTAAAAAGGGTAGGAGACTGAGATGAATCTGAAATGTTATGCAGTTCTTGGCTATAAAATTTAAATACTTCAATATCTTGCTTCCCATTCTTTTGTTAAAGTTTGTTGTCCTTCATTCTGTCCATTCTTTTCAATGGGACATATTTCATCTGTAAATTAATCTCATCTCAATTGAAAATCATAGCATGCATGAATATATATAACATCATTTTAAATTACTCAAATTATATGGGTTCAAACTTTCATTCAAATATTTATTGTATTTCTGTAGTTGTTGACATGATGAAACACAGAGCCTCCCTTGTTGCAGAGAGGCCCTGCAGAGAGACCTTGAGAAATTAGAGATGAGCAATCACCAACTGTAGGTAGTTTAACAAGGGCAGGTTCCATATTCTGCACCTGGCTGTGTGTATGGACTGGGGAAGGAGAGGCTGGAAAGCAGCACTGCAGGAAGGGACCTGGAGGTCCTGGCCAATGGCAAGCTGAACATGAGCCAGCAGTGCCCTGGCAGCCAGGAGGGCCAACCCTGTCCTGGGGGACATCAGGCACAGCATGGCCAGCCAGGCAAGGGAGGGGATTGTGCTGCTCTGCTCTGAGCTGGGGTGGCCTCACCTCGAGCACTGGGGACAGTTTTGAGAATATATTTTGACAATATATAAAAAAACATTAAACTATTAGAGAGCAGTTGAAGGAAGGCCATGAAGCGGTGAAAGGTCAGGAGGGGAAGCCATATGAGGGCACTTGGTCTGTTCAGCCTGGAGAGGAGATTGAGGGGAGACCCCATTGCAGCCTACAACTTCCTTGTGAGGGGAAAAGAAGGGGCACCGATTTCTTCGCTCGTGACAGAACTCAAGGAAAATGACATGAAGTGGAGTCAGGGGAGATTTAGGCTGGGTATCAGGAAAAGGTTTACCCACCCAGAGAGTATTTGGACACTGGAACATGCTCCCCAGGGAACTGGCCACAGCACCAAGCGTGACAGAGTACAACAAGCATTTTTGGGCGACACTCTCAGGCATATGGTGTAACGCTTGGGGATGGTCCTGTGCAGGGCCAGGAATTCGAGTTTGATTATCCTTGTGGGTCCCTTCCAACTCAGCATGTTCTATGATTCTATAAATTATACTAGTTTAGGGGGAGGCATATAAAACCTATAACTCAGGACTGGAAATTGAAAGTTGACATCAAGCTACCAGCTACAGCCTGAGCTCATCACAAATGCTTTCAGAGTCCTGCACCACAGAGACTGAGGGAGTGTAGATTCTCCTGGAGAACCCTTACATGTTCTCAATACAAGGCTAAAAAAGTACAAGCCTCAGTTGTGAATATCCTGGCTAATTTTAATCAGTCCAGTAATCAGCACTCTGAGACCCTGAAATTATGCTATTGTGTCCTCAAGTAAGAACAAAATATTAAGTGGGTGAAATCTCAATAGCTACCACACTCTTAATCACAACTATCCAACAGAGGAATGTTACAATCCTGAACTGGTTCTATAATTTTCTGATCAGTTCCCATTTTAAAGTCTGTTCTATTTACAGTCTGCTGGTGTTTCAGATACCTCATTTTCAGAATTAGCAAGGCACATCTATGATTTGGAGGAATTTTTAAAATTAATTTACTTTATTAGCAGTAGTAGTACTAATAGCATTCATTCAAGGGTTACAACTTCCAGAATTTTCTTATATTTTTTTCTTGGTATTTTAACTCTGCAACTGAATTCAACATCATACTAGATTACTGTTTCCTCTTCATAGTATCATATTTTATAATTTCAATTCATCATCATAAATTTAGAAAATTGATGGCATATACTTTTTTAGATTCTATATTTTTATAGCTGTTTCCCATTCACTCAAAAGCATTTTCTTCTTTTGGGTGCCTTTTCCCTCCTTAGCCATTATTGTACTTCTTTTTCATGCTTAGACTCTCTTGCATTGAAAAGGCACCTTCTTCTTTACCCTTGCTGGGCTTTCTGTCCATTATGACAAGTATTCTGATATAAATGTGGGTCCTCTCCCCACCTTGACACATCTAAATAATTTATTTTGCCCTTGCCACAAAATCTGCAAACATTGTGAACCAAGACCTTATGCAAATCTCACTTCTCGAAATTGCATCTGGTATTGTTCTCTCTTCTGTGCTCTTGCATACATATAAGTTATAATTTTTTCCCATTCAGAAACCCACAACTCTGCCAATACTACAAAGACAATAATTGTCCTACAGATATTAGCATCTTATTGACATTATTACTCCCCACAAAAATGCTTCCTAAAGCATTTCCTTTTTCTGATAGAACTTGATTTTCTAAAACTAAGTGAAAGACCACAGGTAAGAGCTGTTTTACTCACCCTTTCTGAACTCTAAATTCAGCAAAATTCTTAAGTGATTGTTCAAATAAGCAGCAGATACTTAAATGTCCAAACTGTTTTGCTGACATGAACTATATAAGCAGATTTCTAGGTGTGGAGGCACTGGTTTTTCTCACTTCTCTCTCTTTCTTTTCTCAGCTAGATGATTTCTCTGGAAAGATTCATTGCTGTTACCAGTAGTTATAATCACTGCAGAGATAAATACACACACGAACAGTAAAGATAATGCCTCATTTCAGGTAAGATATATCCATCTGCTTTATCTACTTGTATCTCCTGCACCAGGCTGACCTCTAGCAGAGTTTGGGTTCTCATCCAGAAGCCTGAAAAAGGGCAAACCATTGAAAATGCAAGGAGAGCTACATTACTTGAGCATGAAACGTAACATTACAATGTTTTATTTGTATTAACTCTAACAAATGCAAGGCATTGAAATCGATTAAAACTCACAGCAAACTGATTTTTTTCTTTCTTCCTAGGCCCTTAATATTTCCTTCAACAACTCTGATAATTGCCTTTTTATTGAATAAATAGGCCCCCTAAGTAAAAATAAAAACCATCATTCATATGAAATAAAATTTAATTTAAATAAAGGATAGATTAACCTCTAAAGGAAAACAGATATGTCCGGCTAAACTAATGATATACTCTATAAATTATGTATGAATCTGATAATTCTTTGCATTATTTGATAATTTAAGAAGACTCTTGGCTTAACTGCAAAGATTGGGTTAGAACATTCAAAATCCAATTTTGAGAGCTCTCACAAGTAAGAGCCATGAAAAGAAACTGAATTGCTATTACTGAAAATAAGAATATGATCCTCAGGCTTAGAGGGAAGTGGGCTGTAAGTCTTAAACCAGCCATAGCAACTTTCATGCTTTCCCTGCAACACACAGAGGACTCACATCTCCCCGTTTAGCCATGTAACTCTCCAGAAATCATTTCACTCTGGACTCTGCCTATTGCAAACAGATATTCAGTTTTCTTTCTGGCACTCACAGAGATTTTTTTCTACCCTCTCTTATTCTTGCTATAAATTAATTACAGTCAGAATGAAAGTCGGATCTTGTGTATCAAAATAAGAGTACTTAGTATTGTGCAAGGATAAACTGAGCATATAAAGGATCTCTATAATGCAAATCCCTTTTTGAAAAACTTTCCCCCATGAAAGTTATTCAGTGTTAAGACTAATAAAAGAATTCAAATAAATTGAAAACTAAACAGTTATAATTCAACCAAATGAAGTAATTAATACAAATCCTGATTATACATTTTGCTTTGTTTTCCTCAAAACAAGAAACATCAAAATCTTATGATTTGTCATTCATTCTGAGCTTCAAATTTTGTTTGGTTTTGGTTTTTTTCTTACATCAAAGAGGATATATAAGGTGTGCTAAAGAATCAGATTCTCACAGCAGAAGTATTTTTAAAAAACTATATATATTTTCACATTTCCACACTATTTTTTATTAAATTCTTTGCAATTCACCCTAAATCTATCTTAATCAGTAGTGTTAGGTAAACTGGAGTGTGAAATTGAGGAGAAAATACAGGCTTACATTTCAGAACCTCATCAGGGACTCAAAACATCTGTGTTTGGTGAGAGAGGTAATTTATTTTCATTATTCCATATTCTTTTCTTGCTACAAAAAACAAATTAATATTCTGGTAGTTTTTATTCCATGTACAGCTTTTCAGATATGGATCCATAAAATGGGAAAAAGACAAAATCTTCGTGGCAAATGTGAAATATGACAGAACACTCATATTTGATCTTGGGAAAGATACACACTCCCAGATTTTTTTAAGTATTTCAATGCTCAATTTTGTGAAATTTAAGAGATTTAGTAAAACATCTCTTGAACAGTGTAAAATATCTTAAGTCACCTGTGGACTAATGAGCAGAATTTCACTCAGGTTCTAATAGCTTTATTATCTAGAAAAAAAAACCCTAAAAATCAACAACAAAAAAAGAGGAATGGGGAAAAGAAAATCTAGTTCAGTGCACCATTAAAGAGCCAGATCTCAGTCATTCAGGAAGATGAAGGTCGAAACACAACAGAGTTTTCCATGAGGAAATATACAGCCTAAAAAGCCATTATTTAAAGTCAGACCAGCTCTTGCCAAAGAGGAAGTTCTGTCTACTGATGACTCACATTTTGTCCCAGCCAGAGAGGAGGCAGACTGATGAGGACAGAGCTGAAGTAATCCAGACTACAAGCTTTTACCAAACCAGATGGGGCTATCAGACACATCAGTGTCTCTGTCACACAATTTCCTAGTCAGTCATTAAGGATCAGTTGGAATTAGCAGGGTTTAAATTGGAATCTTGACTTCAGAGATCTAAGTGTTGAATGTCATATAAAGCAAAATTATTCTTTTTCAAAAGGCATCACAGGTTTTTTTTTGTGGTGCTTCAAAACCCACCTATAAAAAGGGAACAGCAGTACATCCTCTGTACCTCAAAGGAATTTTGTATGAATTCAGAGAGTGTAAACAGATTGAACTATCATAACCAAGGCTGTATGAATACCAAAGCCTGAGAGAGAGACCAGAGTGAGTATCTTCTGTCCCTGGCTGATGCACGAGGCCACTTGGATATGCCAGATGCTCTAGCTGAAAAGCAAAGCAAAGCAAAGCAAAGCAAAGGAGAGCAAAGCAAAGCACTGTCACTGAGGATTTTATGAACTAAGATTACAGAAAGCTTAGACAGAGAACATCAGACAGAGAGAGTTTATGTGTGACTTCATGTGCAGAAAAATGACTCTGTAACTACTGGGGAAACTGGGGACAAAAGAGTAAGGGAATAATGTAGCAGCACAAAGTACTGATGACCTATAGGGAAAATTAATATTCTGCAGTTAAGTTCAACTTCAGAAGTGAATTTTATATCAGGTAAAATAAAAAATATTTTTAAAAAAATTAATTAATTTAAAAAATAAAATTATTACAATGATTTAATTTTATGCTTGGCACAGCATTTCATGGGTTTGATTTTATAATATCCCTGATCTGTGTTAGACTGTGTAAGTCACATCTGATATGAAAAAAAATATTGCTAGTATTTTACAATCTCTAAGATGACTTTCACGTAAGATGTAACTTCACAGCCTGATGGTTTCCAAAATATATGTTGTTTGTATTCCTAAGTACCAGCCAATATTAAGACACTCTATCCTATGTTTCTGGAGAGGGGGAAGAGGAAGCAATGCTTCAAGTTCAAAGAGTCTCTCTTGGTTTAGCTTCTTTAAAAATGCCATCTTTACATGTTCTATTTTGACTGTTCTAGTCTGTGGCAGTCAAGGACAAGATGAAACTAAAATTACATTCCCCAAATCCAAAACAAAATCTGTTAATCTATTTTGGATTTCCAATTTCAATTTGATTTTAAGTGGTTTTAGACAGTTATTTAACTCTCCCCTATCCTTCTCATTAAAACATCTTATACATTTTGTTAATACTGGAATAATTATTGCTTCAGTGCTAAAATGTGCATAGAATTAAGGAGGTTCAGAGGAAATAATCTTAAACAAGTGTTACAAAGTACTATTTGATATTCTCCTAGATCAGATTTTCTTATCTTACTTATTTTACTACTAATTTGGGTCTCTGATAACCATACAAGTTTTGTTCCCCCATTTAAACAATGAAAGAATATTGTACTACATTCTATAAGGTAAAATTACCAGAAGATGAAAACCAAACCAGCCCATGTCTGTAAGCTAATGTTAGCTGGATGTATCCTGCAAATAAAGCACATGCTGGTTTTCGTACTGGCAGTAATTAGCCATTGGATCCACTGGTCAAGCCCTGCCAAGAACTATCCAAACCAGGAATTTGTAAATCAAGAATGATGCCTGAGGAACTCCTTCATTTCTGTTTGCTTATGAACTCAGATCAGACCAGGCAATTGAAAAGCACCTTCTGTCCTTCATGTTTAAAATCTGTTCTCTGTAATCATAACAGGTTTCTAAGCTACCTCCCCACTGCCCCAAGGTTGTGCCACTGCATGCTGTGGTATCAATATGCTGGCATCAACAGCCATTGGGAAACAACCTCTTATTTTTGGGGCCAACTTTTAAAGGGGTTGTTGCAGCACTGGGGAGCAGGTTTCTACCTGCTACTTTTTGAGAATTCCTGATGTATTAGCAGGTACCAGGAAAGAAGAGATAGTATTTGTCAGTACATCATCTCAAGGTTTTGCCCAGCCTGAGGCTGATTTTGATTTGTGATGGAAGTTTTCTCTCATTTCATACTTTCTCATCTGGCTTTCTACTGAAGGCTCTCTGAAAATTTCAGCTGTGGCAGAAACTCTTCTTTCTTATCCTAAAGAGCTTCTGTGCTATACCATTACCTGTGGAACACTCCTTCCTGATGGAAGACCCACCCAGTTGAACGTAGCATTGATTTTACTAAAAAACTCTTGTTGTATGAATATACTTCCTAATAGATGCACAGGAGATCATCAGCAAATGAAAATACATCAATGTTAGCTTCATGCATATTGGTGAAATAGACTGGTAAAACCAGCTGTACTAGTCATGACTAGTATTTAATAGGAGTAAGGAAGTGATAAGAAGAAAATTAACAGTATATTTTTGTATAAATACCTCTGAATAATTATTGAAAAGAGAAGACACTGTGATACCATTTCTAGAAAACATGGAAGTTTTTTAAGACATTTAAATAGCTGAAAGAAACAAAAAAATATGACTAAAATAATACAAATAATAATCACCCCATTCCAGGAAAAAATGCTTGAGATTTTAATAATCACTAAAAGGCGGATATTCAGATATTTTACTGATTAACACAATCAGTGGAGTGGTAAGGATTTCTAAAATCTGCTGCTATTCTACTAGCATCTCAAATCACTGTTTCTATCACAATGAGTATGCTGCAAGTTGTTAAATAAAGTATCTCTCTCCATCTAGTTTTTGCAAGGTAGGGCAGAGAATGAGATGAACTCATTTTTCTCATTGAAGAGAGGACCAGATTCTACATTTCTTGGCTATTTAGGATGTATGAGAACCTGCCTTCCTCACAGATTTGTGAAGGACTCAGGAAGTTTTTTGTAACAGAAATGATTCATTCATTTGTCCATCTCCCACAAAAAGAACTCATTTTAATAAGCTAGCATAAATTATTCTATTTGACATACCTGTAATTTTGTATTCCTGTAAAAAAACTCAGCATACTCTACATGAGAAGGCAAGCACAAACTGTACATTAAAATGGAGACTTTCACTGGAGAAGACAATTATTAAAATAGTAAAAAAACAAGATGATACCATAACCAGGAAGGGTATTACATGATAAAAGAATATCTTTGTGCCTTTCCAACACTGTCATTTACAGAATATATTCTAGGCAGAAAAATAACCAATTACATAGAAAATCTGTAAATGTAAATAGGCAGGGGTAGGGGATAAGAAATAATTGAAAAATGCAGAATTCTAACCAAACAGCCCTTAGAAACCAAAAGAATTTAAAACAAGTCAATGAACTTCTGAAAAGAAATTCTAAAATTATCTCTGTCTGTACCGTTTCTCAGGAGATTTTGTTAAAAAAGTTCTATATCCAAAATCAAACTGGAAAATGTAGATCTGAATTAGAAAATTGATGTCCATATATCAGTTTTCCACAGTTAGTTGGGGAAGAATTAGGAAGATGGTAAAATAGTCCTTCTATATAAATTTAATCCCAAAACAAAAATTAAAATCAAAAACATACTACTTTGATTCTTCTGATACTTACATAGCCCTAATATTTTGGCTGCACTTAAACGAATAATTGAAACTAGTAAATTGCCTTCCAATACCACTAAAAAAGTACTACTTTCAAGGATCTTAAGATAATTTTCTCAGAATTCTTGACGGGAGGGAAAGGGATTGCATTTATGACTATTGGAAAGGACACAAAGACAATTTCACGTAAATGTGCTAAACTGCAATATGGGTATAATAATATCAGTCCAGATAAGTTCTGTTGGCTGAAGAGACCATCTCCATAAAATTCTGTCTGACTGCAGTGTATGAGATGGATTGTGGACCAGACACAGTTTCAGAGAACTAATTCTCTGTATTTGTTACCTTAAATCTAAATTTCAAATTTATATAACTTATTTTAAAGTGCTAGGGGGTTAATAAATGGTTCAGATACAACAATGGAGCAGGACAACTTAATGACAGCCTGTTCACTTGATTTTTAAGAGGGAACATCTCAGTCCAGAGATGATTTTCAGCACTTTAATCAATGTTTTAGTTAGATATCATTGACCTTTCATGTCATATGCCCTAGTTCAACCTAAAATAATACAAGAACAAGCACAATTAGCACATTATCCATGGCTTCTATTGTTAATCTTGATATTTTAAGGAAGAAGATACAACACAGGA